>BTHU01000019.1:34241228-34528728 GCA_036184795.1 Tokudaia tokunoshimensis | reverse complement strand
CCTAATTGGATTCGACTTCATGGTCTGGGATACATGCTAGAGTACTGAGAGTATATATAGAGTATTGAGGTTTGAAGCTATGTATTGTAATGCTAAGTTTTAAACCCAAAGGTCTAGGCCTATGTGTGACTTCTCATGTTTACAAGCTTTTGTTATGCAAACCTTGTTCCTTGATTCAAAACTAAGGCTAAATAAAATTGGTTATAGTCAATTACTAGAGAGATTAGAGGTAGGTGGGTTTGGAGTGACCTGGTTGGAAGAGGAGAAGGAGGAAGAGAGGGAGGAGAGGAGGAAACCTCCATGAGGAGAGATGGACCATGAGCATGTGGCCAGGAGAAACAGTCAATATCTGGGGTACACCACTGGGTAGCAGTTAGAAGAGTAGATTATGGATTACCCCCAAATAATTGTCAAAGCCAAATAAAATAACCATAGTCTGAGCCTCATTTATTTGTAAGCTAGTCAGGGGTAATCTTAAAGTGGTTGTACTACATATCTAAGCTGGGGAAGATGAGGGAAGAAGGCTTCATCTATGGAACCATTCAAGAAGAAAGCCATCGTTCATCAGGGTACAGACCTTCCAGTGTTCCTGCCTTAGGATCACCTGCACATCTGCTAAGAATCATGCAAGATCTTTGAGTAAGCCTAATAAATTCATCATTCCCCAAGGTGAACTGTGCTGGAGACAAACTAGTTGGTCATTGGGGATCTTATGAGGACTGGGTTAACCTTCTCTTCCCAGGGAGAAAACTGTGGCAACATATCTTTGCAATGAAACCTGTTGGAGTTATAGGAATTAGCTCCCGAAGAGGCGTGTGAAGCCCATAAAGTCACCAAGGAGCTTCAGTGAGGCATAGGAGAGGAAGCCAAAGGGAAGACTGTGTGTGTGTGTGTGTGTGTGTGTGTGTGTGTGTGTGTGTGTGTGTGTGTGTTCTGTTATTGTTGAACTTGTGTTTGTCAGGTTTGGTCTAGACGCATAGGTTAGGTGAATCCTATGGTGGCTGCCTGAGCAAAGCCTACAAGACACTAGTCCACGTGTCAGTGTGGATGGGGAAATCTTGAAAGAACCCTCTACTGAATGAAGAGCTATGGGGCAACTAATGGCTGCTAAGAGAGTGAAAGTTAGGACAAGTCCCCAAGGGGTCACCTTTAAACACATATAAATGGACTTAGCAGGTTGAATGTATATTTGTATACATAGTTAAGTATAAGTAGTTATAATGATAATAACAAGGTCATGAAATTGAGAGGAAGTAGGAGGAACTTGCAAGGAGTTGAAGGGAGGGAAGGGGGAGAGGAAATGATATACATACAATACTGGTAAATAAAATTCTCAATTAAAATTTTCTAAAATTGCTGGGCAGTGTACACACATTTAATCTCAGCACTTGGGAGGCAGAGGCAGCTATGTTCTGTGATTTCTAGGCTAGCCTGGGCTACAGAGGGATAGCCAAAGCTACAAGAGAAACCCTGTTTCCGAAGAAGAAAGAAAAAACTCTTTAAGAATTAAAAACAAAATCAAGTCTACTATGCCAACTTCTTAGTTTCCCTCCCCATCAGTGGTGAGTGCTGGTTATGACAGAGGAGGAAAGATGGGCTTCTTTTCCATCTTCTTCTCAAGAGAAACAGGATTTCCCCTCTGCTATCTCATTGCCAGTCTCCTAACTTATTATAAGGTCCCTTTTTAGGCTGGCTTCTCTAAAACAAAGCAAGGAAATAATACATTTTGTTAAGAAAGAGGAAGACCATCAAGTCAAGGGAGGCTTGTAGTCCTTACAGCCCCCTAAGCCAGCTCTATGCTGCACATACCTGCTGTAGGCAAGGCAAGAATATGTGTCCTCATTAGACTGTTTAGCTACAGGCTGCAAAGCTACCAGGAAGCAGCAGGAGAGATGTCCAGGTTCTTGAGTCCACTTTTTTTTCAGAAATGCTTCAACTTGCAGCGATTTATGCTCTGTAAAGTGAAACTGGGATACCAGGGTACATTCTAAGTGGACACATTGATCTTTTTTATCCAGTTCTTTGCCATGTTCCCCGTTCAGTGCCAACCTCCATCGCACACTGGCTTTCTGTGATGGTGAGACTCAGAGCTCACCTCAAGTTTCTCTAGTCTGCTCAGCCTCTTGGTTTGAACATTTCCTTGTTAAATATGGACACATCGTCCCTAATGGACCTAGTGGAAGGTGTAGAAGGAAACGGGCCTGCAATCAGAAAGGCCCATTAATACCATCTGGTTAAAGTCACAGACATGAATGAGGACAAGGAAGATCTATGTGACTCAAACCCTCACTGTTCAAATATTTTCCTTCAATTTTCCCAGTATCATAAAACTCACAGACGCAGAGAAGAGAAATAAAGGGGGTAAGATATTAGCCCATGTATAACTTCTATTGTGTGATATCAGACCGATTATTTTTAGACAGAACGCCTTCTGTTTTGTAACTGTCCATCCAGGCCTGAATAGAGGGTAGCAAACAAGCAAGATACATAGGAAAAGGCTGAGGCTGTGCGTTGTGGTCAGTTTCTTTTGACTTTGGTCAACCAAAGAAGGAAGCATCCGGCAAGTCTGCCTGGGAACTCCCAGCATGCACTTGCCCTGTTTATCTAAGCTGCTGCTCCAGCAGAAGCAGGATTCCTCAGCTAAACCAGACTAGAAAGCATGAGAGCTTGGGAGGCTCAATGGGACTTGACAACTCTCAATGACATGGAGGGGACAGCATGTGGGTCATAGGAGGGATACATGCCTAGGTCTCTCCCTATGAAAGTAGGGGACAAGTTCCTGCCACCAAGCCTGACAATCTGAGTTCATTCTCTAAAATCCATATTGTAGCTAAAGAGAACCAGCTCCTACATGTTGTCATCTGACCTCAACACAGGGGCTGGGGGTGGCAACTGTGTGGATATGCATGCACACAGACACATATACAGAGAGAGAGAGAGAGAGAGAGAGAGAGAGAGAGAGAGAGAGAGAGAGAGAGAGAGAGAGAGAGAGAGAGAAACATATATATACAGCCAGGCATGGCAATATAATCAATATAATCCCAGCATTTGGGAGGTTAAGACAAGAGAATCTCTTTAGAGTTTCAGATAAGCCAGGTTTATGCAACTACTTCCAGGACAGGCAGGACTTTATAGAAAAACATTGTCTCAAAAATATCCCATAAGGGCTGGAGAGATGACTCAGTGGTTAAGAGCACTGACTGCTCTTCCAAAGTTCCTGCGTTCAAATCCCAGCAACCACATGGTGGCTCACAACAATCTGTAATGAGATCTGACACCCTATGGTGTGTCTGAAGACAGCTACAGTATATATATATATATATATATATATATATATATATATATATATTGTATATAAGTATACAGTATAAGTATACTTACATATATTAAATTCTTAAAAAATACCACATAAGTAAAGTGGAAAAAAATTAAACTTTTTTTTAAAAAAACTGTTTCTCCAAAAGCTGAATGTGTCAGGTAAACCATTTGCTGTGGAGTATTATAAGTTCCAGAGCCGTGAGAAAAACACTATCTTGAAGTATAGACTGGTGAGTGGTCACCAACTCAGTCAAAGTATTCATGAATATCTCTATATTATTTTACTCTGGGCCACACTTTCTGGTTGCAGTACATGGAAGAAGGAAGCTTTTATTCTTTGTCTGCTTGTCCTAGCTCTTACTGGCAAGTCCATTCCTTCACTGGCATTAGCAACTCCTTCTTGGGGGATGTATACTGAAGATCAGCTGAGACACCCAGTCTCATGGATTAGCCATAGCATCAGTAAGTGTTCCTTGGAATGGATTAACCACATCCTTCATAACCTTCCCTCTTTCCTATGGGTTCTCCTGAATCCTCACTTGGAAGTCAGTATGTAAGACATTGATTCCCTTCGTGTGGTCCCATCTAAAGTTTTCTGAAATGGAAACTTCTAGCTTCCTTGAAAAGCTAGTTACATCAAATGATGTTTTGCTGGGGCACATAGGTGAAAGGATGTCTTGCTAAAACAGACACAGGAAAGAATGTTTTCCTGAGGTGAAAGGATGCTTTGATACAGCAATCACATGGAAGGACCTGTGATGAAGGAGTATAAAGATGACCCCACAGACAGTGGAAAATGAGCATTGAGCATTGATTTGGTTTACTTCACCTTGCTAATCTTCGCTAACGGCACGCATGTCTTACATAGTGTTGTTGAGCTCAACTTGTGGTAACATCACCATTGAGAGAAACTTGCCAGGAACTGCTTGTGAGGTTTCTGCAGCAGCTTGCCACTTCCAAGGCCTTATCACAGGCCAGTTAACAAGCCTGGTAGTTTCTTCAGAATTGAACTACAGTTGCTGGTTCGTGCCTGGTGTCTGCCTGAAGGAAGAACTAGACTGAGCTGCCAGCTTGTGTGTGGTGTAGAGGACTGATCTACAGTTGCTGATGTATGCTACAGGACTGAACTGCTGAGAAAGAAGATTGAGCTCACCCCCAAAGAACTATTGCTGAACAGGTCCACATATCCCATATCCTAATAACTTTTCCACTACCTCTGCTGTGTGGTGGGTTAGAGGAGAGGTTGAACCCTTATTAAATGTAGGTTGCAAAAAAAATGTATGCCTACAGTTTTCAAGCAGATAAGGTCAATTTAAAGACCCTTAATCAAGTTATGATTCCTCAGCTCTGAGCCCGTCATCACCAATGATGGTGTTTCATTCAAACAGCTCCATAAGCAGAAAGCAGGTCAACACCTGGTTCAATTGTTAGAGATGGATCCACCTTTACCTTCTCATTCATTCACCATGAAGGTTTTAAACACAAGGAGGCAAGCTTCCAAATGTTTTCTTTCATGTGCTTGTTTTCTTTCCTAAACTCGTAACTGACTGTGCCAAATTAATTAAGGTATGAATCTGGCAATTTCTCTATGTCTGTTACACCTTCTTAGAGCTGCTTCTGGATGTGGTCATTTGAAATTATACAGTCTAGGATTACAGACTTATAGACAAAAGAACTGAGCTCGTGGTGAGATTCAACCATGGTGTCCCATGACCAGGGCCACAAGATGCAGCATGTGACGGTGCAGCTCGTCAGCCTCATCTTCTGGTATTTCAGAATGCATGCCATACTCCAGCATGACTCCATGAGCAGCAGGAGGATGGAGGGTTATTTTGCTGGCTTTGATGAGTACATGAAGCTTCCATTAGATGATGCAGAAGAGAGTGGATCTAAAACAAAGCCAAGAAAATACTGGGTTAGGCAGGACCTGCTAAACGAAGATCATAATACTCTGCTATAAAGTCTTCCCAAATAAGAATGATCAAGAAAATGAGATTTGGAGATGGTGTGTGTCTTAGTCAGGGTTTCTATTCCTGCACAAAACATCATGACCAAGAAGCAAGTTGGGGAGGAAAGAGTTTATTCAACTCACACTTCTACACTACTGTTCATCACCAAAGGAAATCAGGACAGGAACTCACACAGGACAGGAAGCAGGAGCTGATGCAAAGGCCATGGAAGGATGTTTCTTACTGGCTTGCTTCCCCTGGCTTTCTCAGCTTGCTTTCTTATAGAACCCAAGACTATCCCCCCAACTCAGGGACAGCACCACACACAATAGGCCCTCCCACTCTTGATCACTAATGGAGAAAATGCATTACAGTTGAATCTCATGGAGGCATTTCCTCAAGGGAGTCTCCTTTCTCTGTGAGAACTCCAGTTTGTGTCAAATTGACACACAAGACCAGCCAATACAGTGCGATTTGTTGTTGTTGTGTATTGTTGTTGTTTTGTTTTAGTGTCTTTTGGGAGTAGAGTTCTGAAGTATTTATTTGTATCCTTTTGACACTGCACATTTACTACCAAGGGGGATTAATGCAGTGAGATTGCTTTGTTAAAAAAGAAATGGCCTTGTTTGAAACCTGTAAGGTCAAGCACTATATTTCTACCAATGCAGAGAGTGGGTAAGTCTCACTAGCTTGTTTCCTAGAGAGTTTTAAAGAAAGTACGGGCGCAGGGCTGAGATTTTGAGGAGTAAATCAGCTGCGCTGGATTTGCTGGTAAAAGCTGCTATCCAAAGTGGAGGACTACTCGAAGGTATATTTCTTATCTCTAATAGCTTCAGAGTCTCTCTTTCTACAAAAGGAACAAACCGAGAGGTAAAATACACACTTCCTGAATGAGATCAGTCAATGTTCTCTTTCCTTAAGAGTCAAACAAACCAGAGCAAGTTGGGTAGAAAGAAGCTGGGCAGAGGAAGGTGTTTTGAGATGGTCATGCATAATCTAAGAGCTAAAGGATAAGAAGGGGTTATCTTGGCAGAGCTCAATTTATAGACTTGGTTTCAGATAACATGGGGAGCGGGGACAATTAAGACTGAGAAGTCATGTTGATCCCAGGCACACCTGGTGTGATCACAGGGTGCGTTTGCAAAGACAGCAGAAATCAAGAGAAAGGTTCTTAGGAAGACCAGAAGGGTTATAATGTTTGTGAAGACTAGGTGTTGCAAGAGGAGATGTCAGGCCAGGGTCCTGGCAGGAAAGTTTAATGTATGGGTTATTTACAATAATGTGAGCAGAGTTTTAAAAATGATCTGTGTTACTGTAGTTTGTCGAAGGCAGTAGCCATGTAGAGCTACATTTCTATGGCTAGCATAAGAAAGAAAAAGAAGGAAAGGGAAGGAGAGAGAAAGAGAAGAAGGGAGAGAGACATAGGAATGGCAATCTCTTGAGATCTGTGGCTTTCAGAAGTATGATACAGCCAACCTGAGGGGACCCACTAAGAAGTTTACGAACCTCACATGACTCCAGCCTCTAAGGCCTTGTTTGAAACCATAACAGGACAAACCTTCCTGGAAGTCAGAGAGACTACGGATGAAGCCCCTAAATGGTTAATCTGTCAAGACAGAGAGGCAGATTAGAGATCAGAGAGAGAGGAACAAATGGGGAACATGCATAAGATAGGCTTTCCAAGCAGGTGTATGCACTGGCTGGGAATAATTAGCATGCAGATGAGAGGTTAAACAGTAGAAACGGATGAAGTCACAGGAGTGAAGAAGACCCAGCAAAAGTGGTCACTGAGCTGATAGGAAGACCCAGCAAAAGTGGTCACTGAGCTGAGTGAACTGATAGGAGAAGGAGGTGGCTGGGAAAGAGGTTGTCACAAAGGAGAATGACCCAAGAGTAAAATGATGTGTCCTAGGGCAGAATCAGGGGACCATTTCTGAGCAAGAAGCACATAGCTATATAGCATAGAGGTCCTCAAAAAACTGAAGCTGAGTGGTGGCCAAGCATGCTTTTCATCCCAGCACTTGAGAGTTTGAGGCCAACCTGGTCTTCAGAGCAAGTTCCAGGACAACCAGGGCTACACAGAGAAACCCTATACAGCTAGGCTAGAAACTAAAGGTCTTGAAGAGACAATAGTATATACCACATAGATGTTATTCATGATAGAAAAAATGAAGAAGTGAAAACCTAATGTCCATCAATGGACGGTGACTAATATAATAAATTCATAAAATTTATTGCACACACACATATACATACACTCGAATATTTTTCATCCCTAAAAAGGGAGAAGATCATGACCTCTGAAACACCCTCGGTGAAACTTGAGATAATTGAAATAAGCCAGCCACAAAAAGATAAGAACTGCATTCTTTCACTCATTTGAGATCGCTAACATGGCAAGCCTTATGTAGACAGATGTACAGTGGTGGTAGTTAGGGGCTGCAGTAAGAGGAAAAAGGAAGTTGGTGGGTCTGGATGCTCTGTGTTGCAAGAAGAAAACAATTCTGGAGACTGCTGCATGGGAGATGGTAACTGCACACAGTATCACTGAACCATACACCAAGTGTCTTAGTTAATGTTCTATTGCTATGAAAAGACACCATGACCAAGACAACTTACAGAAGAAAGCATTTCATTAGCAGTTTGCTTCCTGTTTGAGAGGGTTAGTCCATGATCATCTCATGGTGGGGAACATAGCAGCAAGCAGTCAGGCATGGCACTGGAATAGTAGCTGAGTGCTTACATCAAATCTGCAAGTTGTAGGCAGAGAAAGAAAGACTGGGCCTGGAGTGGACTTTTGAAACTACTCCAATAAGGCCATGCCTCCTAATCCTTCCAAAACTGTTCCACCAACTGTGAACCAAGCAGTCAAATATAAGAACCTATGGGGTTCTCTCTGATGAGTCTAGCTTATGTCAAGTTAATACACAAAACCAGCTAGTACAACGATGTGAATGTCTCCTGAACAACCCTGAAAAGAGAGCATGCCTGGGATGAACCCAGAAAAGTTTCCATATAAGAACTGGCTAGAGCTGGTTTGGAGGCCAGGCAGTGCTTATCTCCCTGTCTTAGTCAGGGTCTTGTTTATGTGACGAGACACCATAACCAAGGCAACTCTTATAAGGAAAACATTTAATTGGGTCTGGCTTACAGGTTCAGAGGTTCAGTCCATTATCATCAAGGAGGGAGCATGGCAGCATCCAGGTGGGCATGGTGCAGGAGGAGCTGAGAGTTCTACATCATCATCTGAAGGCTGCTAGTGGAAAACTGGCTTCCAGGCAGCTATAATGAAGATCTAGTGACTCACTTCCTCCAACAAAGCCACATCTTCAAATAGTGTCACTTCTTGGGCCAAGCATGTTCAAACCACCACAGTCTCATCTTCAGAACTGACTGTATTCATGTATGAGGTGCCATACGTGAGAAAGTGATCATTTAGGAAGAGTGGGTTGTAAAGAAAGCTTAGAAAGGGGAAAAACCCTCTTAAAAATGAGAAGACAAAGAAACACATAGAAGTCCAGCAAACAATGGGCAAAAACTAAGAAACTCAAGGAGAATATGCAAACACAAATGGTAAAATAGGAGCTGGGGAGATGGTTAAGTGGTTAAGTGCCTACCATACAAGCATAAGGGTTTCAGCTCAGATCCATGGTACATATGTGAAAAGCCAGGAGCTGTGGTGCACACCTAGATTCCTAGTGCTGGGGAGGACAAGATGGGAGATCGCTGGAGATGACTGGCCAGTTAAATCTGTGAGCTTCAGGTTCAGTGAGAAGCTATCTTAAAACAAAACAGACACCACAGAAGTCTACAACGTGGAGAATAATAGAGAGAGGTAGCTGCCACAGACCTCTGGTCTCTGCACGCGTGCACACACACACACACACACACACAGAGAGAGAGAGAGAGAGAGAGAGAGAGAGAGAGAGAGAGAGAGAGAGAGAGAGAGGAGGAGGAAAGAAGGAAAGATAAAATAGGGTTTTTTTCTTTTTCTCTTTTTGTCTTTCTTTTCTTTTTTTGACAAAGTCTTATTTGGCCTCAAACTCTGGATCTTCCTTCTTCAGCTTCCCAAATGCTGGAAATACAAGGCTTTATTACTACCCCGGATTAGAACAAAGATATTCAGAAAAACAACCAAACCTAAGAAAAAGGGGCTATGACATGATTTAACAGTTCCAAAATACATTTCGTCCTGTAGGTTGTGCATATAGACATTTAACCGGGTAAAAAGGAACTTCATATAATTAGACTAAATGGTCTGGAATTATTCCCAAATCAAGGAACATCTCCAGGGCCGAGGGTCTCTGGTCATTTCAGGAAAGAGCAACGCTGACATATGCCACTGGCACAGAGCAGCCATGTCTGGGAGGAAGAAGCCAAAGATGTGAGGATGACACAAAGGAAGAGGAGAAGGACTCTCCTCCTGGGGTGCTGGGGACCAAACTCAAGGCTGGGATATCCTTAGCCCCTTCTAAATGTTAATTTGGAAAGTCACATTAAGTTACTCAGGCTAGCCTTGAGCTCACTCTGTAGCCCAATCAGTCCGCAGACTCACAATCTTCCTGCCTCAGCATTTTGAGTATTGGCGATTACAAGCCTATTTCATTAGTCCTGGCCACTTGAGCACTTTCATTTAAAAAGAAAAGAAAGATACAATTGAGAGAAGGGGGGGTGTTGAAATTTCTCCCCTGTCTCTTATTCATAAATCCAAGTAATTGAGGTTCTCTCTTAAGCTAATGTATTTCTTTTGGTTGACCAGTCTAGTCAGCTAGCCCTTTTGTCGTTATCCTACTATGCACCATTGTGTGCATGGCCCTCATGCCAAGCCCGGGTTGGCTACCCAGAATGCTAGGCTGAGTGTGAGAACCACAGTCTCCTTAACAGTTTAACAGTCCAGGGTACACCACATGTGAAATTCCTGTAGCCCTCCTCAAGCCAAAGACCTCCGTGTGCCCCTTGACTTTCCTGTTTCCCCATTCTTCATCTCAGTCCACCAACAAACCTGTCAGCTTCCCTGTCAACTCCTCACCACCTAGCTTGGTAAGCCTCCAAACACCCACTGTTCCCTCAGTCACTACCCTCAGGCTGACAGAGCATAGCTCTTCCTGTGTGGCCTTCCCTGACCCTGGGAGAGCTGCCTTGCTCCCCCACCCACCTCTCTCTGCCCATTGCTCCCCACAGCCCAGATGGAAGGAAGCCTTGAGCATCTTGTACTTTCTCCTGTTTATTGTCTGTCTTCCCATTCTGGGTTCCGGAGAGAAGCAGTCCTTTCTCAGATCTGTTCCTGGCCTCCAGGAGTCAGGCAGAAGTTAAAATATCTGCTAAACCTTGACAGAATGAGGCTAGGTTCCTGTTCTCAAGAGCTGAAGATCCAAAGGGAAAAACTGCCCTCCACCAATAGCGTGACCCCAGTGCTGTGTTAGCCAAGTATTTAGGGAAAAGCAGCAGTAAGGAAGGGATGACAAGGGAAGTGACATGGAACAGAGAAGAAGGACACCAAGGGAACAGGGCCGAGGAACCAGTGGAAGCTAACAAAGGACAGACATAGGATGGGCGCTCCTACCCTGAGGTGTGTGGGCCTCAGAGGTGGGGGTTGGGAAGGGAGCTGCACAATATTGGAACCAGCCTTAGCTACCCCTCCCCCCACACGACACCCTGCATCTTTTCTTTCCTTTGCTAACTAGGGCCTGTTGAATGCTACACAGGCCACCTACCACTAGGCCCTACCTTCTTTCTATTTGATTCTTAACTAATTTACCCAGACAGACCTTGAACTCCTTCGGTACCTCCCCCGACCTGAACTTTCTATTTGATGGTGGCTGGGATTACAAGCTCAGAGTACTCATTCAATAACCTTAGCTTTAAACTGGCAGACACCTATAGTCGCTTACACTGCGCCAGGGGAAGGAGTAGAGCCCCTCCGTTGCCGTGTGTATGATGAAGGGCTGGAGCAAGACCACCCCACACTTCTGTTTGGAACTGCACAGCTGCAGGTGGGGAGCGCAGCATGGGGTGATTTCTGCTTTCTGTTATCCTCCTGAAGCCAGAATCTTGAAGAGTTGTGCTCTTAAGGAATAACCAAAGTTCAAACTGAACGATTTCCTTTCACCACACGGGATGGCAGTTCCCTGAGCTGTCATGGTGGTAGGGGTAGACAGATCTGGGTGCTATCTGAAGTTCACACCGCTCACACCTTTTTTTTTCCTCCTTTTTTTTTAAAGCTTTATTTATTTATTTATTTATTTATTTATTTATTTATCGTCAGTGCACCGCAGCTGTCTGCTGACACCAGAAGAAAGCGTCCGATCCCATTACGGACGGTTGCGAGCCACCCTGTGGTTGCTGGGATTCGAACTCACGAGCAGTTTGTACCTTTAACCGCTGAGCCACCGCTCCAGCCCCTTCACACCTTCTTAAGGCTCAGCCGTAGTGAAAAATACTGCCTTTAAGGATCAGGGCAAGTCAACCTTCTTCAGCCTATTTTCTGTGGTCAACTTTGATGGGGTTTGGGGGAAGGTGGGGACTCCTAAGCGATTGAGCTCGTGACAGACACAAAGGAACGCCAGCACACGCACCGGTGCAGATACGAATTGGCTTCGCCAGTACTTTGCTTCAAAGTCTTAAATTACCAAACAAAAAGATGCCGGAGGCAAGAACGTAGTGCCTGCGGGTAGGGGTGGGGCGGCGCATCCTTTTAGAACTTTTCCTTATCTGCTAAAGGCTACTGAAATCCCAGGTCCCAGAGCAAACTGCAGCCTCCGTGACACTCCCTCGCCTTTGAAATGTGCAACTTGTATAAAAGTGCGGGTTCCTGGTTTCTGTCAATTTTTAGCAAGTGAGCAAATAAAAAGTGGTTAGGAAAACCCAGATGATCCCTACACCATCAATTGCTGACCTCACGAAGTCCACAGTCCTTGGTAGCACAGAGCCACGGTGCAAGGCTCAGAGCTACGAGACTGAAGGCTCGCCATACCCCTGGCCACCCAAGGTCGCGTTCCCAGCTGGGCAGGCTCAACCGCCTAGGACTGGCTGCTCCGCCACGCCCCACTCCCCGGGCTCCAACCGGGCTAGAACGACCAGGAAGCCCATCCACGTGCAGAGTCCTTCCTGCGTGCAGAACGTGCCAGCTCGGTGCTCTTTCTGAGCCTCAGTAATTCACCCTTAGACTGTAATGGTTTAGGCGAACCTAAACAGCCTGCAGAACTACAATCTGAGGATATCTAGTTTCGTGAATGTTGTATTTCTAGTATGCAGACGCTAGTGAGGTCATGTCTATTAAGTGCAAGGTGTTTATTGGGGTCAAAGCGCTGATTTAATTTTGTCGCCTATTTTTTTCTATGTGATCTCAAGTCCGGTGTTTAAAGCAAAGTTTACTGAGATGTAGTGACAGGGGAACATTCCCATGTGGTTGATGCGTAACTTGGAGAGCTATCATTAGGCCAGCATCAGTCAGTAGTCCTCTCTTATAACTGAGAACATTCACATCATTTCTTATATATAATATTAGTCAGGGTTTTTATTAATGAGATTCACGTTTGAATGTGAAGGAAGGAAATGTTTGAGAATTTCTTTTTAGGCAACTTTCAAGGAATGCTCCGTTCCTAACCTTAAACAAACCAAAAGGGCAAAGTGATGTTATCTTTTCCCAGTCAGGATAATAAACTGGGCTTTCTGTTTTCCTTCGGTCTTTTGCAAGCAGTGACACTTGAGAAGTTTCTCACCAGCAGGTTTCTGTCCCCTGCCTGAAAATTGTCTGACTGACATGAACCTAAATAAGGCTGGGGGCACAGGGGTGGGGGTGGGGACCTCCCCAGCTATACTCTCTGTGTCCTGAGCCAGCTAGCAGAATCTGGGCTAGAGATTTGATTCCTCCTCCCCACTCCCACCCCTGCAGATAAAATCTCAGGCCTTGTGCACTTTAGGCAAGCTCTTCTTCACCAGGGACCTACAAGCCCAGACCGAAGGCCACAGGTTTAGGTAATCTTGATTCTTTTGTTCTTCTTGTTGTCCATGATGTTGTTTTCTCCTTTCTAGTTAAATCACAGCTTATTTGCAACCTCTAAAAATGGCGAAAAGGCTGGGGAGGACTGAGATTTGCCAGCTTCGACTTTCTCTCTCTGTAAAGTTTGGACAGCGTCAAAGGAACCCCAGCAGTGAAGGTCACATTGCTGACCTGGTGTAGGAAGAGCTGAAGAAGCCGATGCAGATAGCCCTGTCTGCAGAACCTCTTCTGGCCACCATTTTCCCCACACTGTAGCCTTGGTTAGTTGGCATGTTTCTTTCTAGTTTTATAGTCACAAGTCTCGTGATGATGTTTGGGTCAACAATGGGCCACATATAAGGGCATGGTCCTGAAAGAATTTATAGTGAGTCCTATAGCCTAGTGACATCATAGCCGCCATGACATCATAGCAGCCATGACATCATAGCACAATAAACTGTAGCAATGCTGATATAAGTGTGTTGCCATTTGTGTGAAAGTATACACACAACACAGAAGGCTTGGCAACTGTGACAGTGTTGCTGGCTCCTGCATCTGTCTGCACTATACTTTTCTGTTCCTATTTTAGAGTGTATTCTAAAGACAAAGGCTGGTGTCGGATGGCATGCTGTGCTATATTAGTACTGGCCTCACGCATCTCTCTGGTTGGTCTCATCTCTTCACTGCAAAAAGGATTTGCCTGGTGTGACCTGTCGGGGCCAGCCAGGTCTGCATCAGCACAGTGATGGAACTTCCTAAGGATGCATTTCTCAGACTGATCATTAAGTGAACCAGGACTGCCGTAACAGGCTCTGGAAAATCACCTCAAACGGAATGGCCAATAATCAGAAATCCCTGGGCTCCCAAACCCAGCTGCCTGGACTCATGCAAGATTGTGGATCTCTCTCCTGAGCCATCATCTGACTTCTTAGAAAGAGGAGGTTCACTTCGAACTGACCAGCAGTGGGTCACAGTCTAAATCAAACCATGTCAACCACTTTAGTACTATTTAAGCTGCCTTCTCTCTGCAATGATAGTGTGGCCTTCAAATAGCTCTTGTTATTCAAAGTGCCTTTATTCTGTGAAGTTGTCTTGAATATGGAATATCTAAGTGCTGAACACTGTGCTAGGGAAAAGGCAAATGTCAGTTTCTTGTCTCATATCTTTGTCAATTATCAATTTATACATTTTTTTTTCCTGAAGCAGGGTTTCTTTGTGTAGCCCTAGAACTAGTTCTTTAGACCAGGCTGGCCTCGAACTCACAGAGATACTCCTCTGCGATGGAATTAAAGACATGCCTCCGCCACCTGGCTATCAATATATAGCTCTATTTTATGTGAGTTTCTATTTGAAGACATGCCCCTTAACGTAAATTGTTGACTCATTAAATGAAACTAAGGCAGGTTTGGTGTTGCATACCAGGATTGGTGATGTTAAATCAGAAAGATCAGGAGTTCAAGGCCATCTTCAACTGACTTTATATTAAATTCAGCCTGGCCTACGTGAGTCTCTGTCTCAAAAATAAGAACAAATGCAAGTACATAAGGTTTGTGCCCAGTAGCACTCGAAACTCAGATTTTGTCCATGAGGCAAGTTATAGTAACAGTCTTAGCCTTTCATGGGACCACTAGGCAGCATTTCAGAGCTGTGTGTAGAGGGTGGCTTTTGGGGGGAGGTGTGGTCATTCTAACAAAAAACAGAAATGCCAAAAAATAAAATTCAAAAGGCACTAACTAGAAACAGTTACATGTGAAATTAGCACTTATAATATGAGGTTGAGTCAGAATTTGCTGTGTTCATCGGCAACTAGGAGCACAGAAGTCAGGAATCTTAAAATTTTTCACTGCTTCTTACACACCCTCTAATGCCTATCAAGAAGCCTTTACTATGCCAGGCAGTGGTGACTCACACCTTTAATCCCAGCACTTGGGAGGCAGAGGCAGGCAGATTTCTGAGTTGGAGGCCAGCCTGGTCTACAGAGTTGAGTTCCAGGACAGCCAGGGCTACACAGAGAAACCCTGTCTCAAAAAACAAAAACAAACAAACAAACAAACAAAAAAAGCCTTTATTATTTTTTTAAGATGTATTATTTTTATTTTATATGTATGAGCATTTTGTTTGCATGTAGGTGCCTGGTTCCTACTAAGGGCCAAAGAGGACATCAGAGTCCCTGAAATTGGAGTTGTGGACAGTTGTGAGCTGCCATGCGGTTGCTGGAAATTGATCCCAGGTCCTCTGAAAGATCAGGTAAGTGCTCTTAACCACTGAGCCATCTCTCCAGCATTCACCTTGGATGTTAATAAGAGACTGAGAAATACATTTTAGTGAGCAGGCAAATTTGCAAGAGAAGAATGCACAGATAATCAGAGTAGTCATAGGTTTAATGGAGACCAGCTGGATGGAGCAAAGTGAAAACTACCCATCGTGTGCCCCTTTGCAAATGATGCTGCCCCAACTGCCAATCTGGGGTGTATTCCATTTCCTCCTCAGGCTCTTCCAAGGAAAAGGCAAACCTCAATCAGTTACTGGGGTCGGGAAACTGGGAACTTGGGTGATTATTACTCTGAGACACTCTCCAACCTGTGCAGCTAAACTCAGTTTTCTTCCTTTCTCAGAGTTTCTGTTATTCATTCAACAAATTTATTTCTCCAGTGCTGTTGGGGTTGCATGGATTTATACAGGGTGCTGTGGTCATTGAGAGCTACAGGTTCTCAACAGAAACACTATTACTTAATGTCGTAGTTAAGGGTTGTATTGCTGTGACAAAACCACCATGACCAAAAAGCAAGTTGGGGAAGAAAGAGTTTATTCAGCTTATACTTCCAGATCATACTTTATCACTGGAGGAAGTCAGGACAGGAACTCAAACAAGGCTGGATCCTGAAGGCAGGAGCTGATGCAGAGGCTATAGAGGGATGTTGTTTACTGGCTGGGGCTGGACCCTCCAGCGTTGATCACTAATTGAGAAAATGCTTTACAGCTGGATCTCATGGAGGCATTTCCTCAATGGAGGCTCCTTCCACTCTGATGATACTAGCTTGTGTCAAGTTGATACAAAACCAGCCAGTACACTTAGTGATTGTGTTCAGAAGTCATAAGGCAGAGGTTCTTGACCTGTGGGTCACAATCCCTTTGGGGGGGATGTGTGTCAAATAATCCTTTCACAGGGGTCACCTAAGACTATCAGAAAACACAGATATTTACATTGCAACTCATAACAGTAGCAAAATTATAGTTAAATAGTAGCAATGAAAATAATTTTATGATTGGGAGTCACCACAACATGCGGAACTGCACAACAGGCTTGAAGCATTAGGGAGGTTGAGAACCACTGTCGTAAGGGAAAGATGAAAAGAGTCTGCCTGACTTACAGCATAGGGGATAAGACTTTGAAGCTAAATGCTTTAAACATTTTGTTTGAACCTTTTCCATTTCCAGAAAGGACTTCACAACAGTGTATAACAAAGTGAAAGTAAAAAATCAAAATCAAAAAAAAAAGAGGGCTGGAGAGATGGCTCTGCAGTTAAAGAGCGCTTCTCTTTCAGAGGATCTGAGGTAAGTTCCCAGAGCCCACATGGAGGCTCACAACTGTCAGTAGCTGAAGTCCCAGGGATCTGACACCCTCTTCTGATTTCCTTAGACACTGCACACCATGGTGTGCATACATACATACAGGCATGCATACATACATACATACATGCATACATTCATACATGCATGCATACATGCACTCATACACATAAATCTAAGTAAATATTTTAAAAAATCAGGAGGAAAGAGTCCAGGGTAGGGCAACAAAGTCAAAGAAACAATATAATACAAGCAGCTGACCATGGGGATTAAAAAAGGCGTGTGTGTGTGTGTGTGTGTGTGTGTGTGTGTGTACACATATTTGAATGTATGTAGTGGTGTTGTCTTTGGCCTGGCAGAATGTGGGATCTGGGCCTTGTTCTCTGTAAAACAGGCCGAACGCATAAGCAGCTGCCCCCTGCACCTGCTCTCCCAGCTTCTCTGACGAAAATGTGTTGCGTCTTCATTGGAACCTAAGGCCTTGAGAATCACAGCGGTTACTTTTTTCTGACATCTGCCTACAACCAGAGGAGGAAGCCAAAGTAGCAAGAAAAGAAAATGGACTGAGATTCTGAAAGATGGTTTCTTGGGAAATTCCTCTTCACCCAGCCCTCAAGACAGACCGTGTTTTGTGCCATTCACCGAGGGGCGACTCTAGGTCTTAGTGATATTCGGCTGTGTGGATGGGGAGGAGTGGATGTGAAGGCATGGCCCGGAATTTTTTTTTTTTTCAGGAAACAGTGTGGTCCACCCTAGCCAGGAACAAGTGAGACCTTTATTTCTACAGAGAAGGCCAGAGGTGATTTCATTCTGGAAGGCTGTCAAAGCTCCTATCCACCACCCCACAAAAATATTCCAGCAATTCCCACATTTGTGAGAACAAAAACTCATGGTTCTCCTGAGCCTTTCTGAAGAGCCGTGTACCTGAAGGCCTTTCTGACTCACCCCAATTTAGATCCTCAAGTTGACTTTTTTTTTTAAGTATTTTTCAAGACAGGGTTTTTCTGTGTGGCTCTGTCTGTCCTGGAATTCACTCTGTAGATCATACTGACCTTGAACTCAGAGATTCACCTGCCTCTGTCCCCTGATTGCTGGGATTGAAAGTGTACCACCACTGTCTGGCTAAGGCGACATTTTCCCCCCATGTCCTTGACAAGGAAACCAAAAGATTCAGACAGATGAAGGAACTACATACAGTCCCATAACCCTGATTCTGTGACCTTTCCAAGAATCACGTTCTCTTTGCTCCAATTGTAAGCGTTTCATATTTATGGAAGTCATGGCTATGTGTTAACATCGAGTAACAGTGGCACGTGGCCTTGAGGAACCTTTGTATTATTTTTCATAGTTCCTCTACTAATTTATGTTTCTGCCAAGTACATAGCATTTCTCAATGTGAACATGTTCACCAGCATTTGCTACTTACTTTAGTCTTATATAGTAGCCCAACTAACTGGGGTAGGATGGAGCTAGCCCAGGGCCTTGTGGCTGCTAAGGAAGTACTCTATTAGCGAGCTATATCTCTAGCCTCTCCTTGTAGCTTAATTTCAATTTTCATAACAGCTGAACATTTTTCAGATCTTTATCGGTCACTTGTGTTTCTTCTTTTGCAGTGTCTATTCAGATCATTTATCCAATCTTCCATCGGATTGCTTGTTTCTATTGCTGTTATCTTTTAATTCTTCAAACAGTCTAGATATTAACTGTCTATCAGACAAATGGCTGGCAAAGGCGTTCTCCTGGGAGTTCTGTAGGCTGAGTCTTTGCTCTGTTTGCTGTTTTCCTTTGCTGTGCAGAAGTTTTTTAGTTTAATGTACTACCCCGTTTGTTAATTTGTGATTTTTGTTTCCTGTGTCTTTGGGGTCCTATCCAGAAAAATATCCCCATATGGTTTTCTTTAGTTGTTTGGGGGTTATGGGTCTTACAGCAAAATCTTTGATCCAGTTTGAGTTATTTTTGTACAGTGTGAGAGATAAAGGCCAAATTGCAATCATTTGCTTGTGGATATGCACTCTATATAGTCTTTTCTCCCTTCATTGCCGCAACTAAATGGACACTGGCCACTGTCCCAGATTTGCAAAATGACAGAGATGAAAGGGTGGGAAAGGGTCTTTATTCAGGAAGTGCAGTGTCAGGAAGCAGAGTGCTCAGGAAACTGCAAACCATATGTTTCCCATCCAGCACACACCGATGTCTGGGGTAGTTGAAGATTTTAAAGGTAGCTGTCTCAAAGTATCTTAAGGAGCTGATGAGATGGTCAGGGAGGAAGGTAGCCAAGCCTGAAGGACTGAGTTTGGCCCACCTGGTAGAACAAGAAAACTGACTTCAGTAAGTTGTCTTTTAACTGTCATACATGTAACGCACAACATCATACTTACACAGACAACAGACAGACAGGAAGACACACAATAAATGTTTTTAAATGCATTTTAAATGATTTTTTAAAAATTTCTGACCTTATTTTTCTATTTGTGAGCTCTGCATTCTAAGTGAAATAGGGTCTTGGTACTTTGTTACTTTGTCTTTGTTGAGCTTGAAGCTAAGGCCTAATACATGCTAGGCACATGATCTAGTGGAAGCTAACCTATGATGCTGATGTTTATTGTTTTTTAAAGGATAGAGTGAAAAGGGGAATGAGTAGTCAGTTAAGATATAATACCCCTGCCTGGACACACAGGGCTAGTACCCTATCCCACAACCAAATGAGTTCACAAAATCAGCTGTCATCTTCCTATTGGGGAAGCAGAGTCTGGAAGGCTTATAGCTTCATTAAAACTACAGATGAACGGAATCTTAATTTTAGGCATGGAGGAATGTGCTTGCTCAATGTTTGTAGTTGAAGCTTTTGGATCTTGAAAGAAAAGAGGATGAAGGAGGAGCATCCAATAGAGATGCTTTTAAAATACTTCTCCTAATTCAAAATTCTGTCCAGGCTCCGCTATTCTTATCTCTGGGGCAAAAGCATGCTTAGATCCTGTCTTGGAGGGCCCAAAGAGTGAGAGAAGATATTATGAATCCAGTTCCCTCCCCAACTCCTGCACCTTCCATTCAGAATGCATCAAGCAAGGCCATAGACGTCTTTTATTTTCCTAAATAGACAGAGGCTCCCAGTTTTCAAAAACTACATCTGTTGCTCACTGTGTCACCTTGTCACTCTTTGAATACAGCAGGAGTTGGCATTTGCTGGGTCCCAGCTGGAGTCTGAGTGTGTTCTCCCAATGAATATATGTGTCACTTAAATGTTGAAAGGATTTCTTATGAAGATGGATTGGCAGAATCAGTACCATGGATATGAACATATTGCCAGGAGTAGTCTACAGATTTAGCACGATCCCCATCAAAATTTCAATGACAGTCTTCACAGAAATAGAAAGAAAAAAATCCTAGTTTATATGCCAGCATAAAGAACCCAGATTAGTTCAAGCACTCCTGAATAAGAAGAGGAGTAGTGGACATATCACAATACCTAATTTCAAATTTTACTACAGTCTGGAAAATAACAACATAATGCTAGCACAAAACAGCATATTAGAATAGACCATTGGAATAGAACCATTAGAACTGACCACAAGAATAGAACCATTAGAATAGACCATTAGAATAGAACCATTAGGACAGACTATTGAAATAGAACCATAGAACAGACTATTGGAATAGAACCATTAGAAATGACCATTGGAATAGAACAGAAAACCCAGAAATAACTTGAGTATTTGCATGGGCATTTCCCAACAAAGAGGTTAAAAACATACATTAAATAAAATGGAGATGAAAAACTCACCATCTTCATATAAAGACTGAAGGTAGACCCACATCTCCCAGCCTATGCAAAACCCAGTTCAGAGTGGATCAACTACCATAACAGAAGACTGGAAAGTTTGAAACTGCTAAAGACAAACAAGAAAGCATTTCAAGATATAAAAATGGACAAGGAATTTCTGTAAAGGACTATAATAGCTCAGGAAGTAGTTAGGGTTTTTGTTTTTATTTTCTGTGAAGTTACCAAGACCACAGTAACTCTTATAAAGGCTAATATTTAATTAATAAAGGCTAGCTTACAGTTTCAGAGGTTCAGTCCATTATCATCATGGTGGGAAGCATGGCAGTGTCCAGGTAGACAGGGTGCTAGAGAAGGAACTGAGAGTTCTCCTTCTTGCTCCACTGTGAGCAGAAGGAGACTGTGTCTCACTCTGGGCTTATCATGAGCATATATAACCTGCCTACCTCCACAGTGACAGGTCCACCAACCGGGCCACACCCACTGCAACAAGGCCACACCTCCTAATAGTGCCCTTCCCTATGGACTAAATGTGCAAACATGTGAATCTATGGGGCCATAACTATTCAAACCACCACAAGTAACAAGACTTGATAAATTGTATTGTAGAAATTAATAAACTTCTGATCAACAAAGGACAATATGAACATGAGGAAGAGAGTTTGCTAGCTGATCACCTGACAGAGGGTTAATATCCACAATATAGTTTTCTGGGTATGGTGATGCATGACTTTAATCCTAGCACTCAGGAGGCAAAGGCAGGCACATCTCTGAATTTGAGGCTGCCCAGGTCAACAGAGCAAGATCCAGGACAGAAAAGGCTACAAAGAGAAGTCCTGTTTTGTTCTGTTTTGTGAATTTCTTTGCATAGCCTTTGCTGTCCTAGAACTAACTCTGTAGACCAAGCTGTCCTCGAAGTCACAGAGATCTGCTTGCCTCTGCCTTCTTAGTGCTGGGGTTAAAGTCTTACACTACCATCACTGTCTGGCTAGAAACCCTGCCTTGAAAACCAAAACCAAAACCAAAACAAAACAAATAAGTAAATCCAAAATATAAATTGCTTAAAAAAAAGCCCAAAAGAGGAAATAATCCAGTCAATAAATGAGTGGTAGATTTTAATGCATAAGTCTGACAAGAAGAAACAGTAAATTCATTTAAAAAAAAATAAAGACCAGTTTCAGGAATAGGCTCACTCTTTTTGAGTGGTTGGCCAGTGAGGTTTTATAAAGCCCTGTATCCTGCAGACTTTTGTCAATATTCTTGGATGTTCTCTAGAACTCCATGGTAAGTTCCTATTGCCAAAGACTTCACATACATAAAGATGGAAAAAGCAGGCTAGTACTGACCTTTATTTCATCTAGTTTCATTTCTACTAGCTAGCTTTCATGGTGCAGAGATGCATTATACATAATCTGGAGGAAGAAGGTAAGTTAGCAGGCTTACCCAACTGTGACCCTTGAGAGCTACAGTCATAGCGGCATGAACATCATAAGAGAAACCAACCTGGGCCGGAGACTTTTGTGTCAACTTGATATAAGCTGGTCATTTGAGAGAAGGGAACCTGGAGTTAAAAATAAAAAGCCTCCATAAAATCAGGTTCTAGGCAAGCCTATAAGGCATTTTCATAGAGATTGCTAGGGGAGTACCCAGACCATTGTGAGTGGTGTCATCCCTGGGATGGTGGCCCTGGGGTTCTATAAGAAAGCAGAATGAGCAAACCAGGAGGAGCAGAGCAGTGAGCAGCCCTCCTTCATAGCCCCTGCATCAGCTCCTGGCTGCAAATTCCTGTCTTGCTTGAGTTCCTGTTCTGACTTCCTTTAATGATAAACAGTGATATGGAAGTATAAGCCAAATAAACCCTTTTCACCCCAACTTGCTTTTTGATCATGGTGTGTTATTGCAGCAATAGAACCCTAACTAAGACATAACCACTTTAGGGTTATAGTTAAGTCCCCCTCCAAAAGATGAAACCCATACCTGGGACCATTATTGGGCCAAAAACCTACAGCTAGACAGGTCATAGGCTCTATGGGAGAAACTACTAATGAATGGATATAGTATTAAATGCTCCTAATAATTTCTTGTTATACCCATATGTTAATAAGTGTCTCAACTCCCATTAGAGAAGTTTCTATTTGCAGTAACTGTGGTTAACATAGAGTCTCGTAACTGGTCAAAGTGCAGAGGATCAAAAACTGCAGAATTCTCATCCCTAAATGGACCATATCTACCACACCTCTTACTCCAAAAATGGTGGATAATCAGGAAAAGTGTCTTTTGGACACAGCTGGGCAGCTGTACACAGAAACTAACCACTGTCGTTATAGGATGCACAAGATCTGTGCAGTCCCAAGCCAGACAAAATTCCAACATGGAGAAATAAGGTGTGCATAAAGTCTGACTCTTGACCAAGAAGCTATTGACAATTGTTAATGCTGAAAGAGAGAGAGAGAGAGAGAGAGAGAGAGAGAGAGAGAGAGAGAGAGTTAGTTTTGTCTAAGATTCCTTGTACGTAGACCGTATTCCAGTGGAAGAGTCCTCCTTCAAGATTATTTGGGAATCACTAATTGGCCTTTGGGGGTTTAAAAAATAAAGAGGGACTCAACCCTGGGTGGAAGAGGAAACAGACATGGATCTTGGAAGAGTGTGGGGGAAGCAGTGAATATGGTCAAAACACTTTGTATGAAATTTAAGTTCTCAAAGAATTAATACAATGTTTTTGCTTTTTCTTTTCCTTTTGTTTTTGATTCTCTTCTTTCTTTCTGTTTTTGTTAGCTCTGACTGTCTTGGAACTCACTCTGTAGACCACACTGGCCTCAAATTCAAAGATTTACCTGCTTCTATCTCCTGAGTGCTGGGATTAAAGGCATGAACCACCACTTCCTGGCTGCAATACAATTTTTTAAATACATGGAAATCCATTTGTGTCTTTACACATCAGAACTGTGTTCCGATCCCTTTCTGCTGTACTCAGAGTAGCTACTGTCTGTTGGCAAGGATGGGGCTGGGAGCAGTGAGAAATGTACCCTTGCACATTGTTTGTTGGTGGGAATGTAAATTAGTACAGTTACTGTAGAATAACCAATAATGGGGGTTGATATGATGATTCCATCCATGTATGAAAATATAAAAATCGCTATTATAAACAATTAGCAATAATAAGAATTTGTGTGCATATGGGTGTGTTCATGTATATGTGTGTATTCAAACATATATGTTTGTTCACATATATGTTGTATAGATGGAGATCCATGTCAGGTGTCTTCTTCAACTACTTTCTACCTTCTTGTTATTTATTTTTGTATTGGTTATTTTATTTATTTATATTTCAAATGTTATCCCCCTTCCCAGTTTCCCCTTCACGACCCCCTATCCCTTCCTCCTCCCCCTGCCTCTATGAGGGTGCTCCTCCACCTGCCCACCCACTCCTGCCTCAGCACCCTAGCATTCCCCTATGCTGGGTCATTGAGCTTCAACAGGACTAAGGGTCTCCCCTCCCATTGATGCCAGATAAGGCAATCCTCTGAATACCCAGGATACAACTCACAGACCATGTAAAGCTTAAGGAGAAAGAAGACCAAAGTGTGGAGGCTTCAGTCCCACTCAGAAGGTGGAAGAAAACATTCACGGTTTGGAGGTGGGAGAGGAAAAGGGGGCAAGGTCAGGTGTGGGAGGAGATAAGGGAGAAGTACAGAGGGCAGGAATCCACCTTATTTTTAATTAAAACAATTTTTTACTACATTTATTTACTTTGTGTATGTGCATATATGTTTGGGCTCACACATGCTACCACACATGTGTGGAGGTTAGAGGACAAATCCCAGGAGTCAGTTCTCACTTCCCAACATGTGAGTTCCAGGAATAAAAGTCAAGCTTGGTAGCGAGTGCATTTTCCTGCCAAGCCATCGAGCCATCTCACCAGTACTTCCCCTCCACGTGTGTGTGTGTGTGTGTGTGTGTGTGTGTGTGTGTGTGTGTGTACACATACGTGCTCCTACTGTGAAGGCCCCAGGATGATCTGCCTTTGGTGTTATACTTCCCTCAGTGAGGTCTAGTCTCTCAGTTAAACACAAGAGCTTGCTGACATGGTTGGTCCAGCTCTAGCTCGCTCTGCCTGATTCCCATCTTTACCTTCTGAAGCTGGAATTACAGGGGAACCTCCTTGCCTACTCAACTTTACATTGGTTCTAGGGATCTGAACTCTGGTCTTCAACAATTGCGTAGCACTAGGTTTAACTGCTGAGCCATCTCTCCAGCCCCCACCTTATTTCTTGAGATAAGGTCTTTACCAAACCCAGAGTTTGCCTATGTGGCTACATTGGTGGGTCCGAGAGCCCCAACGATGCTCTTGTTTCACCTCCTGAGATGACAGGCCTGTGCTACCAAATGAGGGTTTTTACATGGATGCTGGAGATCTGAACTCTTGTCCTCACAATCACGGAGCAAGGCACTTGGCCCGCTGAGCAACCTCAACAGTCTCACTGATATGGTTTGAAGAAAAGTCAGGACTTTAATAGTGTGGCCCCACTGGGAGGTGAGTTCAGTGTAAGGTGTATCAATCATGGTGTGGAGCCCCATTTGAGATGGATTAATGCCTTTCTCACAGGATTGGCTCAGTCATATCAGAGTTCAGGCTCTCTTCTCTTCTGTCATGCCTCTTTACCTAACAACTAGGCAAATATTAGCATATTCTCTCAGACTGCCCAGCCGCCAACCTCAGTCTCCACTCTCCAGCCTTCACCCTCCAACCTCAACCTCCAGCCTCCAGCCTCCAGCCCTCACCCTCCAACCTCCAGCCTCAACCTCCAGCCTCAACCTCCAGCCTCAACCTCCAGCCTCAGCCTCCAGTCTCAGCCTCCATCCTCCACCCTCCACCCTCCAGCCTCAGCCTCCACCCTCTAGCCTCAGACTACAGCCTTCAGTCTCAGACTCCAGCCTCCAGTCTCCAACCTCACCCTCTAGCCTCCATCCTCAGTCTCCAACCTTAGCCTCCAGCCTCTGGCATCCAGCCTCAGCCTCCAGCCTCAGCCTCCAGCCTTAGCCTCCAGCCTCTGGCCTCCAGCCTCAGTCTCCAGCCTCAGCCTCTAGTCTCCAGTCTCCAGTCTCCAACCTCAGGTTCCAGCCTCAGTCTCCAGCCTCAGTCTCCAGCCTCAGCCTCCAGCCTCAACCTTAGCCTCAGCCTCAGCCTCCAGTCTCAACCTCCTACCTCAGCCTCCATCCTCAGCCTCCAACCTCAGCCTCCAGCCTCAGCCTCAGCCTCAACCTCAGCCTCCAGCCTCAGCCTCAGCCCCCAGCCTCTCAAACCAAACATTTTGTGTGAGTACTACTTTTCCATTCCCCTCGACATAAGTGCCTGAAGAGAGAAAGAAGTATTTTCACTCACGGTTTCAGAAGCTTCTGTCTGTCACAGCAGGAAGGACGGCAGTTCACATCTTCACCGCTAAGGAGCAGAAGCCGAGAGGCTGTGGTAGCTCATTTTCTTCTTCAGCTTTGCTTCCGTTCAGGTTCCCAACCTTTGAAGGTTCTGAACATATTCAGGGAGTTTGACTTCACCCCCTTTAGTGACTCTAAGGAGGCTCCCAGTCCACTCTGCTGTGTACCTCACTATCTCCTGGGTGTGTCTGTGTTCGATCCTGTTGACAAGATTCAGGATGACCCTTGGGCCAGCTTTCTATAAATCAGCCAGTCTCAAGCATGCTGTTGCAGCAACAGGAAGTGGACTAAGGTACTGTCTCACAAAGAGAAAAAAGTTTCTTCTTTAGTAGCCCTAGATCATGAGCTTGTAGCTGGAAATTTTCAAGGCAGTTAATAATGTACTTTGTTTTCTTTATCCTTCAGAGAAGGCTCTTATCACAGCAAGGTTTCTGTACCCTAGTCCTCACATTTACAAAACTCTAAAAATATGCCAGATACCATGTCAGGTACTGGGGGATGGAGAAAGAAGTGTGTAATGTTTGTCTTTAGAAAGGTTGCTGTCTTGTAGCAGGACCAGACCAGAACCAAAACAAAACACAGACAATGACTGAACCCTGAGAGACTCCTTTGCAACTTTTCTCTGGAAGGGTTGCCTGGAGTGAGCTAGGTAGGATTTAAAATTTTTCCACTCACCTTTCTCCTGGTAGTGTTGGGACGTGTTAGACTCTCTGGTTTACCACAGGGTATGCCTGTGGCATTGCTGGGTGGTACCCAATTCCCTCACAGAGACAGTGAGTCAGGGCTGAGAGCTTGCAGTCAGCTCTGACTTTTGTTTGTTGTTTAATCCCAGAGACTTCACCCTTTGAAAAACGAATCTCTGCCTATTAAAATGCATTGATTAAGCTATTCCAATTATGCATGCTCAAAGTATATCAAAACCGTATATGTCCACATCCACAGGCACCTACCCACATGCAGGCATATATACCTAATTAAAAATAAAAATAAACCTTTACAAAGTTATGCAACTGCCAGAGGAAGCTTGTGGTCACCATGGGGAAGTCAGGGACTGGACACTGGGAGCACTTACTGCTCTTCTCAAAATCAGCAGCAACCTTGAGCCCATTGGCAGCTGTACTGCTGGGGCTTGCTCTTGCATTCGCCCCTTCGGTCTTTCCTTGGCTTTACCTTTGCATCCTGGGATACTGGGGTAAGCAACGCCCTCTCTGTGAGACACACTCACTCTGTGAATCACAAGCTATATGTAAACGGCATACTTCAATGCTTTGCTTCATGGTTGTACACACTTATTAATGCGCTTGCAACACACACATGCACACGAGCACACACACACACACACACACATTCTTTATTTCAACTCTTTTTCTACCCTCAGTTCCTTTATAGACAGTGTACTGGCTGGTTTTGTGTGTCAACTTGACATAAGCTGGAGTTATCACAGAGAAAGGAGCCTCCCTTGAGGAAATGCCTACATGAGATCCAGCTATAAGGCATTTTCTCAATTAGTGATCTATGCGGGGAGGGCCCAGCCCATTGTGAGTGATGGCAATCCCTGGGCTGGTAGTCTTGGGCTCTATAAGAAAGCAAGCTGAGCAAGCCAGGGGAAGCAAGCCAGTAAGTGGCACACACCCCCACCCCATGACCTCTGCATCAGTTCCTGTCCCCAAGTTCCTGCCCTGTGTGAGTTCCTGTCCTATCTTCCTTTGGTGATGAACAGCAATGTGGAAGTGTAACCTTTCCTCCCTAACTTGCTTCTTGGTCATGATGTTTGGTGCAGGAATAGAAACCTTGACTAAGACAGACAGAACCCATAAATAAAGTTCATCATTTCCAGTAAGGTAAAGAGTTCATGAGTTTAAATATTAAGTTAAGGGAAAAAAAAAGAAAACACAGGTCCTTGGTGATTATTAATGACCCATTTCCCTATCTTATGACTCTGTAATCATTTTTTAAAAGGTAATTTCCAGTTCTATGTCAGCATTCCAGGATGGGACAGCACAGGACTGGCATTATCTTCTCTCTAAGGCTAGGATGGTTCCTTATCATCCACGGATATGGCTACATTCACCCATAAATTCATGCCTCATACCAGGCTTCCCTCAGGACCACTTCTCCCATCTTTCTATGACTCATGGGACAGAAACACCCAGGTATCTGATATGGATTCACAGTCCAACTGTCTGTACTTTCCTATTCTCAGACCTGCTTCTCCTCCTGACCTGCCTGCATGCAGAACATCACTTGGGATTGACCTCAGGGTCTCGTCCTGCTAGGCAAGTGCTCTGTCTACACTACACTTAGTTCTATCTCAGCCCATCCATGGTTTCTGGGGCTATCCTTGCAAGGGATGCTGAACTGCTGGTCTTGTCTCCATCCTTCTGGCCAATTCTAGCCTCCATGTCACAGTCCCCTTAAGAAGTCACATCTAATGGCATTGCTCCTTTTATTCGGAGTGTTCTGAAACTTGTACCTTTGGTGACATTCAAATCCTCAGATGGTTGGGGAAAAGAAAGCACTGTTTAGGATCATCAGTGCCTTCCCAGGTTCCGCTCCGCCTCCTCTCAAGCCATGTGGTCCTTCCTGCTCATACCCACCTTCCCAGCTCTTCCAGGCTACCTGTCTTCCCAAGGTTACCCTGCCAGGAATGATTCCACCCTCCGCCATCATCCTTCAACACTCAGCTCGAGTGGCACCTCTGTCCCTGGGCCTCAGTGGCATCTCCATTACATCACACCTCACTGAAATGATTTCTCTCTCTTCCTTTGGAGATTCTGTAGGCACATCTAAGGCAAAAGAAGAACCTTAACGTTTTTGTGGCTTTCCTCTGAGACATTCTGAACAAATACGTGTTTGTTGAATGATTCTCTAAGTACAGTATGGGGTCAATATTGCTAACTTTTAGAAACTTTGTAGGAAAAAAAAAACCAAGCTGACAGACTTTAACTGGGTTGCTTATGAGGTCATGACATCTAAGTGTGGATCATATTGAGCTTGATAAACAGTTATTATATAGGTGTGTACAGTTTACTTTAAAGGCATGGTTTAAACTAAGAGAGAAAGAAGACATTTAGAAGTGACAACGTGACTCAGTGTTTGCTGTGGGCTCTGAGTCTGCATTGCTACCTCTGTTCTTATAGGTGCATACGGGAATAGAGGTGCATACGGGATAGAAGTGCATACAGAGATAGAGGTGCATACGGGGATAGAGGTGCATACGGGATAGAGGTGCATACGGGATAGAGTTGCATACGGGGATAGAGGTGCATACGGGGATAGAGGTGCATACGGGATAGAAGTGCATACGGGATAGAAGTGCATACAGAGATAGAGGTGCATACGGGATAGAGGTGCATACGGGATAGAGGTGCATACGGAATAGAAGTGCATACGGGGATAGAGGTGCATACGGAGATAGAGGTGCATACGGGATAGAAGTGCATACGGAGATAGAGGTGCATACGGGATAGAAGTGCATACGGGATAGAAGTGCATACGGGATAGAAGTGCATACAGAGATAGAGGTGCATACGGGATAGAGGTGCATACGGGGATAGAGGTGCATACGGGATAGAGGTGCATACGGGATTAGAGGTACATACGGGATAGAAGTGCATACAGAGATAGAGGTGCATACGGGATAGAGGTGCATACGGAGATAGAGGTGCATACGGGGATAGAGGTGCATACGGGATAGAGGTGCATACGGGGATAGAGGTGCATACGGGATAGAGGTGCATACGGGGATAGAGGTGCATACGGGATAGAGGTGCATACGGGGATAGAGGTGCATACGGGATAGAAGTGCATACGGAGATAGAGGTGCATACGGGATAGAGGTGCATACGGAGATAGAGGTGCATACGGGATAGAGGTGCATACGGAGATAGAGGTGCATACGGGATAGAGGTGCATACGGAGATAGAGGTGCATACGGGATAGAGGTGCATACGGAGATAGAGGTGCATACGGGATAGAGGTGCATACGGGATAGAGGTGCATATGGGATAGAAGTGCATACGGGATAGAAGTGCATACGGAGATAGAGGTGCATACGGAGATAGAGGTGCATACGGGATAGAGGTGCATACGGAGATAGAGGTGCATACGGGATAGAGGTGCATATGGGATAGAGGTGCATACGGGGATAGAGGTGCATACGGGATAGAGGTGCATATGGGATAGAGGTGCATATGGGGATAGAGGTGCATACGGGATAGAGGTGCATACGGGATAGAGGTGCATACGGGGTAGAGGTGCATACGGGATAGAGGTGCATACGGGGATAGAGGTGCATACGAGGATAGAGGTGACGCAATAAATTTCTTGAAACCGCACTGCTGATCCAAATGATCGGTTGACACCAGAGAGCCCGTGGCATTGAAGCCTGTGTTACCTGATACAAGACATGACCCTTAGTATGATAATCCAATGAACAATAGCTAGCAGCCATGGAGGCTTACCACATGCCTGGCTCTGCTCCTAAGTTTTGTTCTATGTGATTAACCTTCTAGCAAACACTGGGCAACCTAATCCAGCAATTCTTTGTTTCGCTTGTTTGTAAAATAGAATAATGCTTCCAGTCTCTCAGGGTTTCATGGCAGGGATTAAATAAAATAATAATGGAGAATTTGGATCATATCTGTTGGTATCAGGATCTCCGAACCCCACCAGTAACATCACATCTAGGCGATAGCATGACCCACACACCCGTTGCCAAGGCAACAGCCACCATATTCCCAGAATCCACTTTGCTCACCTCCCACCTTTACCTGTGGCTATATCAGTATCCATATATAAAAGGAAGACTCCACTGATCTCTCTCTCTCTCTCTCTCTCTCTCTCTCTCTCTCTCTCTCTCTCTCTCTCTCTCTCTCTCTCCCTCTCCCCTTCTCTCTTCTGCTGTGTCACCTTGCTCTTTTCTCTCTCAATAAACTTCAGGTGGAACTGTTTAGCCTTGTGTAGTTTTTCTGGAGCTGCCCGACCATCACAACAATATCGACCAACCTGATTTAGCAAACAACTGTCCACAAACTGCGGTAAAGGTATTCTTCCTGGGTATCTGTGGGGAACAGGCCTTCTCTCAAATATCAGCAGACACATATGCTCATGTCCTCCAGTGACATGGTGTGATGTTTGCATAGACTCTGTGCCCATTTTCCCTTACACTTAAATCTTCTAGGGTTATGTGTCATACAAAATACACTGTAAATGACACGTAAACATGTGTTATGCTACGTTGCTTAGTGAATACCAACAGGAAAATACTCTATCTATTTAGTACATATTCAATCCAGGATATTTTTAATTCATTGTCTGTTAATAGGCAGATGGGGCATTGCCAATAATATGTGAGCCAGCTGTGCGTGGCACGCTCGATCCTGGCAGACTTAGCTGGCTGGATAGTTATGCAGGTCAGAGGAAGCTCTCAGTTTGGGAGAATCAGTGGAACAAGTGGAAATGACAGAACTGGTTAATACTGGCTGGGGTCTCCTTGGTGGGGTCAGAGGCGTGAGTAACGAACGCCAGGTCACTTTTATGGAGGGACACCCAGAAAGAGACGGCTGAAATCAACGTGCTTATCTTCATTGTTTAGGGCTTCTAGCCTGCTTATTGTTCTTATTTGAAATCTTGATGCCATCCCAGCCTCTCTTGAGGTTGCTTTTTTTGGAAAATTAGGCGTTGGGACTCAGCATCTTTAAAGTCCTACTTTAAAGACAAGGACATCTGACTTGATAGACTCGAGGCACTTATATCAGAATACTTTCTGAATGGGCTGTCTTCAAAAAAGGAATGTTCCTGAGTAGATAGTCTCCCTTTGGTAAATCTGCCTCTCAATCTGTAGGCCCCAAGATTGCCTAGTCATCACCAATCATGCTGTGATAGTTAGTCTCTCTGATATTTCACTTTCGGGGTGGTCCCTGGCTCTCTATGCCTTGGCTTACCACGCCCTGGTAATATTCCCACTGTGACTTTTACATCGCTCTCCATTGCAGATGGTACACGGGACGAAGCCCATGATCTGTCGGTGCAGAGGAAGTGGGTTGAATACTGCCAAGGACCTGGTCCTCTGCCTTTGCTTCCTGCACCACTTCTCCATTCTTTGGTTGGTTAAATGAGGGTTTTGTTTTACATGAAGGCACTGCTCCCAGAGTTGCTGGATTGTATCATATCTCCGTTTGTCCTTTTCTGGACATTAAATGGTCGTAGGATGAGAAAAGACTAGAAAGTTCATGAAGGCAAACAGGTGAAGGAGGCCTATGAAATCTGCTCCTGACTCCCTGGGTTGCTCTGCTCAAGGAGTTTTGTCATTTAAAAATCACCCATGATGCATTTCCGGCGTTCGAATGGGCATGCGTCCTGTGAGCAGCAACTAGACCTCAGGCCGAACTGCCCACAGGTGTCGCTTATTTAAAACGAGAGTTTGAGGACAGTGCTGTAGAAAGCCTCCCTGAGATGTCAATTTGGGGCCCTTAGAGTGACCTAAATCTCACAGCATTTGTGCATGAGTTTGGCTAAAACAAAACAACAACCATGAATATCTGAACAAGAAACTCCTAAACCTGCCATCCCCTCTTATTCTGCCTTACCACTCGGTCAGTTTCTTCTGGAAATTAAGCTTTTTTTTCCCCCCTGTACACAAGCAATAGGATAAATAAGATGTTCCATTTTTAGAATGTTAGGATCTTGGGATGGAAGAGTCTCCTGGTCTTTTTGATATCCAAGCATTCCCATGGTCCCCCACGGGTTCATTTTCTTCTTGCTTTAGTAATTTTTACAGTGTGTGAACTCTGAATTTCCTGTTTCCTTGGAATGTTAGGAGTGACCTGCTTGTCTGTTTACATTTTGAAACGCTGTAACAACAACAACAACAACAAAAGGAGCTTGGTTTATCTTCGCTGTTGGAAAAAGTTTACCCTGTCTCAAGCCCTCGAAGGAAGGAAAGTCGGCTGCTCTGGGCCAGATTCTAAATTCCTCATTTCCTTGTGTGTTCATGTCATTGCCGAACGCTTCAGAGAACATGGACCCTTAGCAGCTGCAGACCTGGGGCAGCCAGAGCTCCAAAAGCCCAAGAAAGTAGCTTTCAATTAAGAACCTTTGCAAATCACGTATCAATAAAAACTGCTTTAGGTTTCTTCCAAAGGGGCTTCCTAGGCTGATGAGCTCTGAGGAATTATATAAAAATAAGAAAAGAGAGACATCACATCTTAGTGTGTTCAATTATTTAATAAGATAAACTTTTGAAAATACTGAGAAGAAATGGAGTATGCTAAGGGGCATAATGCAGGGTCCTTTTGGAGAGCAAAGGCTGGAACTAGAAATCTGCAGAAGGAGGGCACATCTTTGTCATAGTGTTTTTACTACTGACATTTGGGTGTCAATGTGTCCTTGTTGCTAAACCTGGTAAGTTAGTCCACTTTCTAGTATTGTAGTAAAATACTGAGGTAACAACTTATGAAGAGAAAGGTTTATTTTGCCTCATAGTGCCATTGCATAACCAGTTGTCCCTGTTGCCTTAATAGTAGAACTTAATGACCACCAAGAAAAATTTAGTTTGAAAATTGTACTTATGTGTATGCGTGTGAGAATAAGAGAGGAGAGAGAGAGAGGGAGGGAGGGAGAGAGAGAGAGAGAGAGAGAGAGAGAGAGAGAGAGAGAGAGAGAGAGAACACAAAGGCTAGACTATAACATCAGATAATCTAGACCTGGAGTTTACAAGTGATTCTGAGTTGAGAGCATGTAACTCCAGTCACAGACAGTTGTGAGCTGTCATGTGGATGCTGGGAATTGAACCTGGGTCCTGTGGAAGAGCAACAAGTGCTCTTAACTGTTGAGCCATCTTGCCAGTCCCTCCAAGTTACTCTTTGTGATTGATAAAAGCTTTCTTAGAATCAAAGAATAGTGCAGACCTCCTTTCCAAGATTTTTGTCTCTTAACTGGGAGGAAAAAGACAAATAGCCCCATGAGTGATTCCCTTTCCCTTCGTAAAGTCCAATGACATGAGGAATCTCTGCAGAGAGATCTGTTGTAGGTGTCAACACAGCCTTGGGCCCATACATCAAACCGGCTGCTCTCTGGATCTCTGCACACCTACCAAAGGTTCTCTGGGCTGCAGATGCTAACATGAGTTTGCAGATTCCCACTGTGGAAGGCTGGTCATCTTCCCCGTTTGTTTCACCAGCATCACCTCATTCTCCCACCCCCAAAGAACGAGCCTGAACTTATTGCACATGTACAGGGCTGGCAGAACTACTCTAGTTACCCCTGCCACTGGCTCTTTGAGGGTTTTTGGGATTTGCATTCCTTAAACAAATGGAATTTAAATTCCTTAGGCAAATTTCCTCCCAATGGAACACCAAACTGACATGTGTGCCATGATCTCATTCTTCAGGATTTATGTTTTATAAGCACTCCTGTGTGCTTAGGCCTGTCTCACTCTTGTGACTAGCCCTTCGGTTTTGAAAGCACCTATAAGTTATCTCCACATCAGCTCATGGAGCTCTTGCCTAATGGTAAAGGCATAATAAGGTATCACTGAAAGAATTCAAAAGACCAGAACTGCAGTTACCAGCTGTAGGTTAAGGAAGAGCAGGTGATCCCGGGTACCCTTGTGAGGAGGTCACGTGGAGCCTTAGTAGGTTTGAAATCATTTATTTGGTTGGCTGGACAGAGAGCTATTACGTTATCTCACCAGCTATCAAGATAAACTTTTCGTCAGATCTCTCTTGACCTATTTAACTCCTCTTTGATCTTTCAGTGACAGAGTTGAGAGAGCAGCAGTTTCTTCAGGAGGCTAACAGCTGCTTTACTTACAGCTTGATTTATCTTCGTTCTTTCTGATTCTAGAAAGACAGAAAGATGCAAAGGCAGGTTTTAGGAGCATGGGGCAGGGTGAGCTAGCTTTGCTTAAAGCTATAAATGCATGATGTAACAAAAGCAATGGAAATCTGCAGCTGAGGGATGTAAACTGCCATACTGGTGGCACTGTGTACAGAACCTGCTAATAATTTAGGGGTTCAGGGCTCTTCAGACAATATAGATATAGGTATTCTGACCCAAGAGACTTTTATTTTGTATAGCTGCCTGCAAAAGAAAAAGGAAAGGCCTTTTAGACAATTATAAGGTTTCCTGCTCTCTGACTCAAGTAAACACTAACAAAATTAAACCTCTTGTAAATAGACATCACAAGTTATGAGACAGGAAACTGGTAAAAAGTCCATCAAAGTGTCTGAGGATGTACTTTAGTGGTAGAGTGCCTAAATTGTATGTGTGAGGTCCTGACCTCAATGCCCAGAACAAAGAAAAGAGGGTTGGCTATTTAACCTTGGCAATCCTATAACTTACTAAGCAGACAGGGCTCCCTCAAATTCACAGATCTGCCTGCCTCTGCCTCCCTAGTGCTGGTAAAAGGTATGTGCCATCACACCAGGCTTGACAAAGAACTCTTTAGTTTAGAATCAACATAAAAGTTTAACATCTATGTTTAACAATTTCCAGTCACTGCAATTTCCATGTGGGCAGCATCTAGGCATAGTGGCAGAGGCTTGTAATTTTAGGAGTCAAGAGACTGACACAGAAGTATCATGAGATCAAGGCCAGGCCGAGCTACAGAGTGAGTCTGAGGCTAGCCTGGGCTAATGTAGGAAGATCCCACCTCAACCAAAATATTGAACATAAGACCAAAACCAAAGCAGGGATGGAGCCAATTTACTGAAGGGAGGGTTTAAGTTTCCTGTTAAGCTACATTTTCCTAAAAATAAGAGAAGCAAATTCAATCAGTGTTCTTTAGCAAATGATAAATTTATTAGGTGTCTACAAGTGCAAAACACTGGAAGCTGCTGTAGAGGAGTATAAAGATGTGCAGGAGATGAGCCTGCCCTTGAAGAACTCACAATCTAGACCACGAGTCACGTAGACAAATCGTGGCCATGTTCCAAGATGTTAACCCCAGTCCTTGGAAAGTCCCGTGCTCAGAATTCTCTCCTCTGGCCAGACGTAAGTAATCCCTCCAACAGGAAAGTCAAACGTGGGAAAGAGACCTTTGTCGGATTAATCAGTGACCTTGACTTTGCCTACAAGTGCCATTCCATTCCTGCTGCTCTGTTCTCCTATGTTCTCAGCATCATTTCTGACCTTGGTCTGGAGAGACTCTCCAGGCTTCCTGAACCTCCCTAGGCTTTCCTGTTTGTGGGTGAGTGGCTCAGTTGCAGCTTGGCCTTGGAATGATTCGTTGTCTGACTTTTCTTTTAGCCGGTGTATCTTTGGACTTTGGTTGGCACTGGGGCCCTATGCTTTGCCATCCCTGCTTTTAAGGGTAGAGAAGGTGCAAGTCAGAGAGCAGGCCAGACTCTTCCCCTTAAACATTTAATAGTGCACTTACTGAATATACTCTGTACAGATATAGGGCAAATTATAAACCTCTTCCTTTATTTATTTATTTATTCTTTTTTTTGTTTGTTTGTTCACTAAAACTGTATTCACGTAAAGTGTATTTACAATGTGGGGAGGGGAAAGGGGAAACCTTGAGGTACAAAACCCAAAAGAATATCTGAGGTATAAATACAAGTATATCTTAAATAATAATCTTTATCATGCTTTATCTATGTCTGAAAGCACAGTAGACAGACACGTGTGCATGTTTCTCAGTCGAACGGTATATACAGCATACAATCTTACAGATCTGGAGGCCATCAAAGTTGAATGTACACACACATCTTCACAAAGCAACACTGATAATTTGAAATACTCAGACTTTAAAACTCTACTCTGACCCCTCCCCCCATTCTTCAAAGAACCTTTGAAATAATACTGACAAGGTAACTATGTTATAACAAAATAAAAGTCCTTCTTCAGCTCTCATTCACACGGTACTCACTGTTTTGATCCATACAAAATAAATTTACTAATACTGTCTTGAGTCAATCCTTACCATTACAGTAAAACCTGTATAAAGACCACCCTTCCAAAAACCTGCATTGTTTGCTTTTCACTGAGATTACTATCCCCCATTATTACTAAATACAGTTCAAGGGCATAATGAGAGAGAGAAAAAATACAGAAAAATAACAAATAGAAAACCTATTTGTGCATGAGGACAAACCCGATTAAAATACACACATAGCTGTCAGGAGCACTGACATCATCCACAATCGAAGCCTCTTGTGCTTGTCTGTGTTAAACCTACTGGGGACATAGTTCCCTGGGTTCCCTTGTGTATCTTCGAGTTTATGTCACAAGCAATGATATACTATGAATTATAACAGGCAAAAAGTTTTGCTGAGCTGGGCCCCTTATCCCAACTATTAGACAGACTTGGGCTATATAGTGAATCAGTTGTTCAAGACCTGCCTAGGCAACATGTGGAGACTAACAAGTGAAAACAGAGCTGGGGATGGGTTTCACTGTAGAGCGCTAGCCTGGCTTCTGAGAGGCCCAGGGCTCAACACCCAATACTGGAAACAAGAAAGTGTTGATACTTTGCCTATGGGTGTGTCAGTATTCGGCCTTTCCATCTCACTTAAATAAAAGCCTTTCTTTGGAGCCAGTCAAAGAAGTGAGGCTGATGCTTATTCCTGAACTAGTCTTATAGTTAAATTCCTAGTCATGGGGAAACTACAGTTTATGGGAAAGTAAAGGTTTGCAGAAAAGAAAAGAAAAGAAAAGAAAAAAAAAAAGCTTAATAACCTGGGGGCGGGGTGAAGAAGGGAGCTGGATCCCCCTTCTGGGCGGATCCCTGGGTAGTCAGCTATTCCAGGCTGAGCTAAACCTGGTAGATCAGCGTCCTTCGCGGAGCATCTCAGTGTGCCAGACACTGCATCCCATCCCTTCATCTGTGTCATTCAGCCAGCAACACACACATTCACACTCCTCTGTGCAAACCATTCTCGGCTTATCTCAGTGAGAAAATCTGTCCATGAGTACCAACTATTCCAGTGGATACGTCGGTCCCTCAGTACACCGCAAACAAAGGAATAGGTACACATACACTGACGTCACAAAAGAATGGCGTCTCTTCATTATCTTCCATTACGCGCTGAAAGAGTTCTTGCTTCTCAGAAGCAATCTGAATAATACAGGTACCTCCCCCACTCCCAAGTCCTATATATTCCAGTCAAGGTCTACAACACAGACCTAAGACAAACAGGAAGCAGCTTTAAGAACGTGTCAAATTTCTATAGTCAATCAGACCCAGATGAACTCTTCTTCTAAGGACTTGGCAAGGTCTAGCAACGATCGCCCAGGTTGTGGACACAGGCGCTTCACTTCGGTAATCACCTAGATCTGGTATCCTTGGTTTCAGTGTTCTGATTACTGAAGGAGTCTCGGATCTTTACCACTTCAGCTGCACACAAATGTCCAAAAGATTTTGAGTACCACTCTGGCATGTGGCCCCTGTCACACAAAAAGAAAGGCTGGTAAGTTACTTAAATTAGAAACAATCAAGGTAGGATCAAGGAAGTCTTGAATACTTTTTTTTTTTTAATTTTCACTAGAGGATTGTGCTCAAGACTTCAAGATTGAGAGAAAAAGTCTTCACTACTGTGCTGTCACAAAGGTTCCTACTTCCATTTCTTTCTCTTTAACACAGTATCTCTACGTAGTCCTGGCTGCCCTAGAACTGGCTATGTAGTCCTTGAACTCACTGTGACTGGCCTGCCTCGGCCTCTCAAGTGCTGGAGTGCCTATTTTCAATCCTCTGTGAACAACAAGTAAAAGTAAGGATTGCTTTTTTGTTGGCCGACAACCCCCAGGCATCCCCATTACGCATTTAGGACGGGAATGTTTCCAGAGAACACCATTTAAAGATGCACACTCAGTGACCCTGGATACTACTCAATAACCCTGCTTAGAAACAGCTACAGCATCAGCATGTATCACAGAAATGGATGGTGTAGGTAACTGACATTTACAAAGGTTTTTTTTTTTTTTAAGTGAGCACTCACTAGTTGATCTTAGACAATTTTATCTGAAGAATCAGGTTCACTTACTGCACCCTGTTCAAACACCTTCCAGTATAATCCAGCGATATCTATTTGTTGGTTCAATATAAAATATACTTCCTGTGGCTTTAAATTTGTGATAAAACTACCAAATTCACAGTACTTTAGTAGCATATTTCATAAGGGACCCAGATTGGAAGCAGTACCCAAAAGGACAGAAAATAACAGGGTTCTGCTTTATATGTACCGCTCTTTATTAGGTCTCCAAAACACAGTGACAGGTTCATTTCACTATTCTTGGTACTATATGGAAAATCTGCATCTTTTGTATCACTATCCCCAAGTCAAAAGGTCAGATTCAGAATGTACCTTAAATCAGCTCTGCACATGTAGGTAAGCTTGGATTTTCCTGACCCGCAGGGTTCAATCAAATATCTGGACAGGAGCACATTAACCCTCACGCCCGCCACGGGTGCCCGGTCGTGATCCACAGAGGTGAGTAAGAGAGCACAGGCTCCCCTGGGTAAGTTAGTCCTCCAGGTCCTGTGGAGACAAAACCAAAGGGGAGATGGAAATTCTCAGAAGCCAATTTGAAAATGGTACTTGTCCTGAGGTCTTCCCAATCCCTGCGCATGGACTCTGGGTGAACCACCTGTACAGGGTGGCTCCTCTCCTACTTGGGGTGTGTACTGGCTGGTTTTGTGTGTCAACTTGACACAAGCTGGAGTTATCACAGAAAAAGGAGCCTCCCTTGAGGAAATGCCTACATGAAATCCAGCTGTAAGGCATTTTCTCAATTAGTGATCAAGAGGGGAGGGCCCAGCCTATTTTAAATGGTGCCATCCCTGGGCTGGTAGTCCTGGGTTCTCTAAGAAAGCAAGCTGAGCAAGCCAGGGGAAGCAAGCCAGTAAGCAGCACCCCTTCATGGCCTCTGCATCAGCTCCTGCCTCCAGGTTCTTGCCCTGTGTAAGTTCCTGCCCTAACTTCCTTTGGTGATGAACAGCAACGTGGAAGTGTAAGCTGAATAAACCCTTTCCTCCCCAACTTGCTTCTTGGTCATAAATGTTTGTGCAGGAATACAAACCCTGACTAAGACAGGGTGGAAATGCTCAGTCACACAGTCTCTTTTTGGAAAAGAACCAGTCTGAAGTTCTTTTGTTTGTTTGTTTATTTGTTTTAAAAACACTTTCACATTTCATGAACATCTCAGGTCATGGGCATCAAACGAGCAGTGAACAGTTCTGGAAGAGTAATGTGACATTTCCTCAAAGCTTTCTGAGACTCCTCCTTCAATAGCCTTCGACTATTGAATTCAGGCTTGGGAGTGACATATAAATCAGTCTTAATCACATATCACTGGGCACTCAATGCTGTTTCCCTATCCACTTGTTAGCTGTTTCTAACCAGAGTATCTATAATCGATGCAGCAGAAATCTAGCACCAGGGTGCGCATTCACTTGAGAAGGCATCCCTTTCTGAGCTCAGTCCTTACTCAGTGAGGCACCCTGCCGGCATAGACCTAAATGTGCTTTGAAATCGCTTGTCCCTGTTCCTGACATCTACCTCTGTTTTTGAATGTTATAATCATATTGTGCGTTTGAGTGACACACAGGTACAGTTCTGATGTTTAGTTGTCATGTCATAGTCAAATCAATTTGGGACTCACCTCAATACGACGTAGTCCCGCGCAGGGTGGGGCGCCATGCTGTTTTGGACATATTGGTAGATTTCAGTCTGGCTGTCGAGGATTTCGATCACCTTTGAGTCCAGCAGGTCCACATCCCAGAGGTGCTGCTCTTTCAGAAGGCGCTTTAAGATCTCCTCGGGCGCAGCAGGGACTTCAATAGTTGACCTCCAAAGCCTTAGTGGTGGTCCTTCACTGACCTGAAAAAAAAAGATGTGGGTGTTTGTTTTGAGCTAGGATTTCTCTTGTGTAGCCATGGCCATTCCAGAACTCACTCTGTAGACCATGGTGTCCTTGAATTCTAGAGATCCACCTGCCTCTGCCTCCCAAGTTGGTGGCATGCACCACCAACGCCAGGCAAGATGTGTTTGTTGGTTTTTTTTTTAATGCTAAGCTAAAGCATATATACTTTGAGTCTGAAAGCAAATTTTGAGTAGGAGACATGGTCTCCATGTTCACAGACTGATCAGTAAATCTATGAAGTTAATTAGCTACTAGTTCTGAATATATTCAAGAGCAGTCTACAAGTGTCAAATTCCCGTGCCTTGTATGAGGATCACTGTGATAAATTCACTGATTTCATCCCTAAGTCTGTATGCCCATTTGACTACTCTATTTTCCAGGTGGTCGAGACAATGTTGACAAACCTCTTGATGGACATTTCGATGAGCTATAAAGGATGCTCCAAACAATGGCTCAGAACAGATGAGAGTGGCAAACTATTGTCTTTACATTATAGAAAAATAAAATCTAAGCATGTATCAAGATGCCCTTTTAAACCAAATAACACTAGTGAATCTTCCAGGTAAGGACAGAGCAGTAGATCTCAGTTTTTCTAATACTGTGACTCCTTAACATAGTTCCTTGTGTTGTGGTGCCCCCCCGCAACCATAAAACTATTTTCTTTGCTACTTCATAAGTCATTTTGCTAGCATAAGTCATTTCGCTACTGTTATGAATTGTAATTAAACATCCGATATGCAACCCCCAAAGGGGTCATGACCCACAGATAGAGAACCACTATTCTAGGATGATTCTGTGGAAGGAATGAGCTTCTTCTGGAGCAGACTGAGATGTCGAAGTGTCAGTGTTTGTCCCTCTGTAGCCGATGCCCATTTCCCCAGGGAATCTCAATCACCTGGCTGCCCAAAACAGGGACAGTCGTCAATGACGGGTAGCAATTCCCACAGAGTACAACTGGGCAGTCTCAGGTCTGATGACTCAGTCATGGCCACAGGAATGGACCAGGGAGAAGACTGACCTTCTTATAGGACAGCTCAGCCTGCTCAGAGGTGGGGTAGCTGACCCAGCCTTTGAATTTCTCTTTGACCTCCTTAAACAGGCCATCCACACAGTCCTGGAGGAAGTGCCTGTAGTCTGCAGGCTGGTCATTATTCAGGTGCCCCAAGGCCTCCAGTGTAAGGGGCTTCAGCTCTTGTTCAGTGTAGGAGTTACGGCACCGGCTCATTTCCTCAGGAACCTGGGAGGAACACACAAGACAAGAAGGTGATGGGTCAGCCAGCACCTCAGCAGAAGGTGAAGGGCAGTATCAACGGCCTGACTCAAGCTGGCAGCCTGCTCCCTCAGGACAGTGAAGGATTGGGGCTGGAGAGATGGCTCACAACAGGGCTTACATGGAGCAAAGCAGGTTTCTCAGACACAATTTTAATTCCAGATAATCTGTTGCTTTTGCTTTTTTGTTTAAAAAGAAAAAAAAATCAAAAAACCAAAAAACAGGGTTTCTCTTATGTGGCCCTGGCTGTCCTGGAACTAGCTTTACAGAAAGGCTGTCTTTAATGTCTGTTTTTGCTTTTTAAGTAAAAGGTAGACAGTTTCATCAAAAATTAACTTCAATTAACTGCAAAGTGTGTATAGACATACATTTATTTAAATACATATAAAAAAAACCTGTGTATGTGGAGAGAGAGAGAAAGAGAGAGAGAGAGAGAGAGAGAGAGAAATATGTATGTATGTATATCTGTATATAAGTACGTCTGTAATTTTTTAGCCTATGTACATAATCTCCAATTATGGGAAATACCTTTTGTGCATGGGAACAAGTACCGAGCCGCTGACCTTGTGCCCATCCACATTATCCTTAGCCCTCCCAGCAGTCAGGCTTGGGACTGTATACCTGGAAGAGCTTCTTGCACTCAGCAATCATGTGGGCCAGTCCTTGAGTGGCAGCTAGATTTTCATTCAGATCTTTCTGGTCCGGCTTGCCCAAACTCTGTTTTCTTTGCATTACCCTGGGCAAAGGAAAGAAAGGGTTTTGATAATAAGCAGGTTAGGTGGTTCAAGGAGCCTTTCATTTTGCTCAGCACATTTTCTCAACAGTTTCATTAAAAACACAACACAAAATACTAAACAGACATATTCTCGTTAAACATGGATACTATTCAAAGACATCTTAGTAGTTCACAATTGCATTTATGTGTTGGGGGCTAAGGCAGCTCCTAAGGGACTGATGTGGGAGCTGTTTGGGCTAGGGATGGACAATATCGCCATTGTTACTGGCTAAGTAAACAGGATCCCCTACCTTAGGTGAGGGATAAACCTATTGTTTCCTAGAGGTTTGGTCTTATTCTTATCTGGCCCCTCTTCTAATCATCTCCTGTAGTTTTCTATCCCATTAAAGTCGGAATGTCCCAACAACTTTTAACACTAGTTAAAAGGCTATTTGAGTATTATATGGTTTCCAGATGCAATGGCTTCAATGCTTCAAGTTGAGAAACACTTTTCAGGTTCCTACAGGGCAGATGCAGGATGTGTTGGGTCCAGATAGTCACCCTCTCTCCCTCCTGTGGTAGAGCAGAGGTCTTATCAGGAACTATTCAAGCAAGAAATGCAAATCAAATCTGCTATTTCTTCCTTCCAGAGTTAGACTTTCCCTAAGCTTCAATTTATTTTTGAAAAAGAAAAAAAAGACACATAATCTTCTCCTGTCGAAAGAAAACAGCTCTATGCCAGGTATAGAGAAAGTCCTGGTGAGTAGCAGCCTTCATGTGTGCTTAGCTTCTTCCAATTTCCCCATAGCCACTCCCACTTTCTATACACATGTTCTAGGTAGAAATGTTTGCCAATAATTGGCTCAGGCCATATGTTAGGTAGGAGCAACTCTGAGCCTCACATCAGGAACAGACCAGAAAGGTGTCTTTCCCATGGAGGCTAAGGCTCTGGGGATCAGCCACCCACCCAGGAGTTTTAGGTTAGTAGGTCTGCGAGGCTGTTTGCTGGGAGAACAGAAATGACACTCTTTGGTTTGCCTTCAGCACTGGCCCTGGCAAAGCACAAGCCCATGGTGCTCCCTCTCAGGACCACTGTGCTTAAGAGATTGCTTTCAGAAAGGAATGCTGGGAGAGGAGACAGGCACCGGGTTGCTCTGTGAGCTGACAGTGAAAGGGGTCTGGACAGGATAGGTCCCCAAGAAGTTCACGTTTGGGGCAACTGATGACGTTTGGGGCAACTGATAACAAGCTGATGGTACTGTTGTGCAGGTTTTGGAAATGTTAGGAGGTGGGACTTAGCTGGAGAAAAAAAGGTCACTGGGAGTGGGTTTATGTCCTGTGTATGTTCCTCTGCCCCAACTCCCCAGCTGCCATGTAACAAAGAGCCTCTCCAGTTGTCCTGTGATGTCCTGCTTAAGACATGGGACCAACCAACCATGGTATGAGTCCTCTGAAACCATGAGTAAAGCCACCGTTTTCTCCCTTAAGTTATTTGTGTCAGGTCATCTACTGCAGTGACATACAAGGACTTAATTCCAGGACTAACCACCTTTACTCGGTTTGGGTAAGAATCCAACAAGAACACAGTGCCATGGCCCTAGAAGGAAGCAAGAGATGCCTCACAAGAACAGAAGCTGGGCATGCCCCTGGCATCTGCTCTGTACCTTGGAGAAGAATTCTCTCGCTTCAGGGTGTTGAGGTGGAAGAGAGATGGAGCTAAGCACACTGCCAGGTTGGTGGGAGTCATCTGGTTTTCCTTCACAGCCGCTGTGACATCGCTCAAGAAATAGAGAAGTGTCTGGAGAACCTCCCGGTTTTCATCAGGCAGGAGCATAATGGCCGCCTTGATGGCGTGGAGACGCTGGTCCTTGGGCACATCTGTAGGACACAAGCATTCTCACTACCAACTCAGTAATTTTCCATGCACATGGCAAATCCACATCCCAAAGCAAACATGGGCATCAAACACTGAACAGGCACTTGTAGAAAGCATACTAAAGATTAATAAGGAAGAAATTATGGGCTGCTGCCGGCGTCACTACCCTCAAGTATTTCCTGCCTTGTGGGGGAGTTAAAACATTTGAAATACCCACAATACTAACATGCTCTTAAATCGACCTCGGACTTCAGCTCCAGATATACGCGCCTTTTGCGTACAGAACTTTCTTCTAAGCACTTAAAAAAAATCTCTAATTTGCCATCTTAATTATTAAAAGCATTCTACATTAAAGATTTTGTGTAGTTTCAATAAAAAGTTTTACGTGAGACATGTGCAAGACGTTAAAAATGGGGGGCTGCTCAGCTGAGTAGAAAAGGCTGAGTATCTTTGAGGACCAATTTTGACCCATTTGCCCATCCTTTAAACGAGGAAAGGTTGTGAAAAAATGTAGCCAGTTTCAATAGGCAGATTGTAAATAATGACTTTTAAAGGTTTTTAGAAAGTGTACCAAGAAGCAAACGTATAGAAGTGCACATAAGCCCGTAGAATAACATGTACTGGAATAAATCTGTGCCTGGCATTCTGGTCTCAGTCACCAGGCAAGCTTTTATTCTTTTTTAAGCATGTGGTGGAAAAAGCACGTCACTTAAATGCAGGGCCCTAAGACAAACGGATCAGTCGGCTCCATGGTTACAGCGCATAACAAATATCTTGGTTGGGGGAAATGTGACCTGTGTTTTTCTAAAATATGAAAGGTTGAGAGAAAGCATGAAGCAGTCCAGACCAGCTCCGTTTCTCATAAAATGAAGTCCAGAGTGTCACTTCTAAAGATTATTTCAGCACTAAGATGGGCTGCTTTTAAATCATGCTGCTCTGATGTCACAGGAGCCTAGAAAAATACAAGGCTGTGAAAGCCACGGTCCTCATCTTGATCATTCACTTCCTCAGCTGTTTGGTTTAAACCGAGCCTAACAGCGAGGAGGGCATGCATATCATCTCCCTAGGTGTTTATGAAAGGAACTATGATGATTAACCGACAAAAGGGAGTAAAGGATTATTTATTCATTTTCCAGTGAGATAAAATACACAAGTGCCAGAGAAAATTTAAATGCAACAGCCCTGTAAGAGAGGTATAAAGCAAATGACAAGTCTATGGGGGGAGGGATGAGAGGGGGCACGGGAGGGAGAAGAGATTGGGTGGAGAAAGGGGAAGAAGAAGAAGAGGAGAGAAGCAGAGGGAGAAGGGACGATGGAAGGCCAGCATACCATTTTGGACCCACCCTACTTTTCGGCACCTACTGCTTTAGACAATTGAAAGGTGATAGTGGACTTGACTATAAAAATGTATAACCCACTCTGTACTTCCTGACTCACAAGCAACATTTATTTTCTCTTTCTTTTTAAGACAATGTCTCATGAGACCCAGGTAGCCCTCAAATTCAGTATGTAGCCAAGGATGAATTTGAACTTCTGATCCTCCCACCTCCAACTCCAAAGCGCTAGGGTTACAGGTGTGCACGACGACACCTGGTTTCTGTGGCGCTGGAGAGAGAATTCAAGACTTTATGTGTGCTACACACTTCCTCTGCCAACATATTCCCACGTCACAAAAAGTACTTCTCGAACTATTCAGTAAGGATCCATTAAACCTATTGCACACACAAACTGAGAACCTGGATTTCGAGAAGGTCAGCATGTAGGTTTTCTCTACAAAAGGATGACATATGAAGAGGCTATGTCCTTCAGTTGGTTCCGTGGAACCTGACATCAGTCGCCTTAAGAAGATACAGGAATGCTTACACTGGTAGATCTGCAGGAAGGTTTCAGAGAGTTTGTTCGTCATGAGGGGCTCAGGAAGATCTCGAAAATACTGCTTTAACATGTCTGCCACATCGTAAGCAGACTGGCCTTCATAGTTGACGTAATCTTCAGCGCTTTCGTTCATCTGGCGTAGAGCCTGGATCCGGGATTTGACACCTGACTTCCTGAAGAGCCCAACCTTTTGGAAGAGAAACATTAGGGAGGAGCGTGGAAGCAGGACCTTCCCCACAACACTAGAAAAGACCATGCAGCATGAAGCTCAGTTCCCACGAGTGGGGTCCACAGGCGTCTGTGCTCACCTGGTCTAGACAATGGTTACGCAGGTAGCGCATAGCCTGTTGGATGCTCTGAGGCAGGGGCTGTCCTGAGCGCTGCACATTCACGGTCAGTGGGACCCCAAAAACACTCCGGTCCTTGTAGTCTGGAACCTTGATCCTTTTCATGAACTTGGGCACAGCCCTGTTTAAAGATGGGTAGAAGAGATATGCATTTACTTGTCTGAATTTGCTCACCTCCTTTTTTTTCAAACTTTGCACCCCACCCCCCAAATTTGATCCCTATCAATACAGGAATTATTTAAATGAAAATAAAGTAACCAATTCAGTTGGGTAGCTGTAGTAGCCAAACTAAAGGCTTTACTGGGTCAGTAGCTGCTACAATACATTATATGAGTATAGAATGCTCCGCCCCAAATAATTGGACAATGTCATAGGAATGGTTTTGGGTTTTTTTTTTTTGGTGGGGGGTGGGCGAAGTGCTTTTGGTTATCGAACCCGGAGACTCAGGAATCTATCTGGGCTACTGAACTATACCCCTAACGTCTCCCTGATTCCTTTGTTTTTGTAAGACTTTTTCTTATTATGTAGCCCAGTCTGGTCTAGATATTTGAAGAGTTGAAACTGTAAGACCTGGTCAAATATCATCATCTGGGGAATCTGTTAACTCCGGTTAATCTAGGGAATGATTGTCTGTGGTCCTCAGGGAGGCTAATGGACTTCCTTACACAAGAACGGTACAGGAAGGAAGAGGCAAAAATATGTAATATCCTAGTAGGTACTTCTGATATGAGCTTGAGAAATGACTTCCCATTTTTCCTAAAAGGGCATGAATCCCTTCTGGGTTCTTGAAGAGACCTGAATTGATTCCTATAAAGAGATCTGGGTAACACTGCATAAAAATCAGCAAAAACACAAGGCTGACTGTCTTGTCATACTGAGAACCTAGACCAGGGCTCAAACCGGGTAGGACCCGAAGTCAAAATAAATTCCCCTGCCGATGACCCCAAAGAACACAGCATCTTCAGGCTTCTATGGGAAAGGGGAGAGGCACAATGGGAGTTTTGTGAGTCTCCCCAAGGTGACCAGGCATCCTGAAAGCAGGCCCACCCCCAGCCATACACACAACAGCAGGAAACCCATGTCAGGCATTCAAGGCTGTCAGACAGGTATCTGAGCTTTACAACTGACCCCTTGAGGGAGACCAGAAAGGGTAGGGCCAAACAGGAAAGGGACTTTGGGCAGAAGTGCTCCTTGCTGCCCGAGTTTTACAATACCAGGCTTTTACATTCTGGTTTTGACTCACTGGAAAAACTGGTCAGATGTGAAGTGGGAGGGCGAACTTGCAGATTTTTTGAGGGTTTGGTGAGAAAAGGGGCTAGACAACCCTGAAAGGAGAATGTAAAATATGCAGTTTTAAATAGCAGTGAGGAAAATATTACTCTAAGCACAGAGGGAAGACCACAGAAAGCCAACTGCCTTGCCTTCTGGGTGCTTGCCCAAGGCCGTGACATGCCACTCTGGACGACTCTAGAAAAGGAAAAGCCAAGAGTAGAGCCAGATTTGTGTTTCTATGCGGTTAGGCACGAGGCGCTGCGGCAGAAGTGTGCATAATGCCTGCTTTGTTGTGCGTGAAGAGCCTGGCTGTGGAATGTGGAAAGAACACATTACACTCCCCACTCAGAATCTGAAGCATTCTGGGGCAAACTGGTCAATATGAATTTCTGTCATTCAGAACAAACAACTTCTGTATTTAGTGAGGCTCATGTAACTGCCTTAGCTAGGAAGGTGCTTTGATGCTCTAGCTACAACCCGTGGGCATCCCTAGGAGGGGGGAGTCAGAGAACAGAGGAGCAGTGGACCCTGCCTCAGACTACCTCAAGCCATTTTGGCTGGTCACAGAAGTACTCCAGTGATATGGGCTGCATCTGTTTTCATAACAATTGGACTACAAGCACCATGACAGGGTGAAACACAGAGACCTGGAGCCAGATACAGTTCTTGTCTTTGAACTGTGAGTATGGACAGAGATTATGTCCCGCCCACCACCCATCCATCCTGACCGCATCTTACAGTCTACACTCAAGGCTGAGGTTTCAAGATTATGAAGAGTTAGACATCTAATACATTACAATTTTTAAAATGTAGTTGTTTGTGGTGGGGCATGGCTTTAATCCTAGCACTCAGGAGCTAGAGGCAGGTGAATCTCTGAGTTCAAGGCCAGCCTGGTCTATATAGTTAAGAGTTCCAGGACTGACAGAGCTACAAAACAGACACGAACCCTGTCTCAAAACACACAAACACACACATAAACAAACAAACAAACACAAACACACAGACAAACCAAAACTTCAAAACTCAAACAAACAGAAATGTATATACATAAGATATTATATAGCTAACCACTTAAATTTATTATTCCCTGGACATTTTTGCCAAGGAGCCTCCCACCTGAATAAACAACAAAACAAAAACCCCAAACTTTTAAGCACAGGTAGATTTTTGGGTCCCGCTCAAAACCTTCAATTAAAACTGACCATGAATGAGGAGGGCCTGAGTGCATCTTACAAGGAAGGGGTTGAAAACCCAACCAATCAGTCTTGCAGTTAACTCCCTGAGGCTCCAGGAGTCTCAGCAGTATTGAGAAGATAGCCTCGAGGAGAATGTGGAGACCGACTGCCTAAGGACGGCAGATGGGTGATATTGACAGAGGACAGACAGTCACATGCTTAGTGCTGGGGACAACCTCAGGGAGCGTGATAGCATCTCCCACAGTGACTGCTGTGCGGCTGCACATGCACTTTGCTCTCTTACCAGCTGAAGCCATGCTTGTTGGAAGGCGTGTATTTTTCCAGCAGGGCCGTCAGTTTCAGGAGCGAGTATTTCTGCAGCAGGTTCATCTGGGCCACAGACTGACAGTTAATCTGCAGGGACACGGAGTTGAGGCTCGGCCTGTGAGAGCTCTGGAAGCTGTGCCACCTCAGTCTGTGCCTGCAAGGGAACAGGATGGAAGGAGTGAGATGGGAACAAACAGATCATTAGTTGCCCACCGGAACCAAGAGCATTGACCTTCCTTTCCCACTCCTCCCATCCCCCCACTGTTAAACAGTCCTTCCTATGCTACCCCAAAAGGTGGTTCCAGAGCATCGCAGATATGTGGACTCAGCAAGTTCAGGCCTCTTACAGAAGACGGACAGTATCTATGCATATTGGGAACACCTTCCTATTTAGCACAAGTGGTCTCCAGATTGCTTATGACAACCTGCTGGTAGTTCACAGTCATACCGTATGACCCAGGGTACAATGACAAGAAGACGGTTTCTCCCCTGAGTATTTCTCGTCTGAGTATTTCTGCTAGTAGTTCATAGTCATACCGTATGACCCAGGGTATAATGACAAGAAGACGGTTTCTCCCCTGAGTATTTCTCTCTGCCAGGCAGAGTCTGAAGATTTGGAACTGCCGGAGAATCAATGTATATACACTTTAATCATTTCTAAGTATATCCTGTGGTGGCATAAAGCCTGATTATATTGTGCAAACACCACCTTCCAGGGTCCACTGTCTGCATCCTTCATGACCAAAGGTTCGCACCCAGTTTACAATCCTTCCCCCTTTGGGATTGTTGGGGGTCTCCTGGTTGGACACTTTCCCTAGGAATTTACGGGACTGCGAATGTCAGACTCAATCCCACCAAGCAGCCCCTTCTTGGTCCCCACCTCTGTCTGGAGCGATTAGTAAGGCCCTTACCTATTACACCTGGTCAGGGAAGCCCCCACCCCCGAGTCTCTTCTTTCGGGGATATCAGTGGGCTCTTCGGGCTCATTGAGGGAGTTGCCTGTGCTGTCCAGGTCACTGGGGGTCCTCCGGTCATGGTCCACGTCCAAGTGTATCTGTTTTGGAGATGACGGGCAAGGGGACACAGAGTCCAGGGCTGAGTCCGAGTCTCCCTCGTCTGAAAACTTCTCAGACCACTGGTTGACTATCCGCTGCATCCCCTTCACGTGGTAGAGAATGTCATCTAGCTCAGGGAAGATGTCCTCATTCTCCAGGTCGGCCAGTTCTCCCGAGCTGGAGTAAAGGATGGAACCTGGTACATTATCATAGATGCTCAGGCGACTGCTCAGAGAGCTGGAGGAATTGCGTCGCTTCAGTTCCTTAGGATTGTCGTTGCTGTTTTCCCTCCGAAGGCTGAGATGGCCAGGGCCATGGAAGCTTCCAGTCCTCCAGTTCACAGAACTGTTTCCCGAGGGACAGAAACTGCCATTGGAGAGGGCCTTAGGGAAGGTGCCAGGCTTGTGATCTTCGGGAATGTAGAACACAGTGTCCTCCGGGTAGCTCTCACGGTTTTTATAGTTCTGCTCTGTCACGCTGTTAAAGGTGGACTGACTGAAAGGGTCGAAGCCCTCTAGATACATGCCCACCCTCTTGTTACAGGTGCTGAGGCTCCGTGTCCTGGTGACTGGGCTGGGTGTGCTGACGGCGCTGCTGGTCTCTGATTGGCTGCTGCTACTGCTGGTCTGCGTGGAGTTAGACACGCTCCTTTTCCGTACCATGGGCACGTTGATGTGGTTGCCGTTGAGGGCTGAGATCTCCACACAGTTCAGTTGCTTCAGCTTCGCCTCATCCACGCCCTCCTGCAGGATGGGAGCACTGATGATCAACCCCAGCTTGGAAGGCGCCTTGTGCTTGCTGTGATGGGAGCCCTTGAGCTTCAGGCTCTCCATCCGTTTCAGCAGGCTCCGCGTCTTCGACTTGGTGCTCTTCTCGTGGCCTTTCATGCTAAAGCTGAAGCTGGACAGTTCCTTGGGAGAAGGCAGGCTGGAGAAAGAGTCTTCGTTGCCCACAAAGTGGCCGGAGGAGGAGCAGACGCTGATGACGGAATTGGTTCGGGGCGTCGTGGGAGCATCCCTACTGTGTGCTGCGTGGGTGGGGATGCTGCTGCTAGTGCTGCTGACGCTTCGGACGGAAGACACCTCCTGGCGCTCGCTGAGGTCTGTCAGCACGCTTTCGTGGCTGGTGGCGCTTTGCAAACGGGAGTTGTCTGGGGACCCAGGGATTGGATCCTGCTTTGGGGAAAAGAAATCGAACTCTTCAAGCCGGGACCACCGCTTGCTGTCCCTCTGGAAAGTCCACTTGCCGCTAATGGCACAAGGCTCATCTTCATCGGAATCCTCACTCTGAAAGAAAACACAAAATGCAGCCATTTATGTGCCGGGCCAAGCAGGGGCCAGGACTCAGGCGAAGGGCCAGGACGCAGCCCAAAGGATAGTCCCAGTGTCCATTGCTCATTTGTTTTACATCACAAAGATGGATTTAAAGACTTTATTATTACTTTATTATTTAGAGAATGTGTCTGCATGTATGTGTATACGTATGGATGTATATGGATGCTTGCACCATGTCAGAGTGAGTTTTCTTTTCAGTCACATAGACCTTCCTGGGCACAGAGCTTGGCTGCCAGGCTTGGTAGCAGGCCCTCCTCTGTCATTTCACCAGCCCAGATGTAAAGGCTTTAACAGAAGTCTGCCCAAGTGCTGCCAGCTGAACAAGCTATTTTACTGAAATAAAATAAAATAGGCTGTTCATTAATCTCGCACAAAGGGGAGCTCTAAGATTGGCAAAAATTCCAAGCATGCAAAATATTCTGAATTGGAACTGCAGTCAACAGTCACGGCAGTCCCTCTGGATTCCTCCAGTTTAACTGCCTGTTGACACAGCGTGCTTATATTCTCATGTGCAATTTAAAAAAGAAGGCTATTTCAAACAGTAGAATGGCAGCCGAAGACCCTAGGTACCCTAAGGGAAAGCCAAGGTATTTCCCTAAAAGAACTGGAGACCAGATATAACGAGCCATCAGGGGGCAGAGCACCTGACTAACCCTTTCAGAAGGGAAATCAGAAGACACCGCTCAGCATGCTAGCTACCCTTGCCATTCATGTGGAAAATCTCACAAGGCCCAGTTTGCTAAGACACATAGTACACAGTATCACACACCAATGTGAGACTCTCTGCCGAGCTCAGCGGACACCAAGGTCCAGATCATGCATGTAAAAGGTTTAACTTCCAGGACTGTATATTTTCAACCGTCAGGAGTATGCGCTTTGGGCAAATTTATTCCTCTGTACTCTAATTTTCGACATCAGTTCCTAGCACTGCCTCACCCTTTCCAAGGTCTCATAGCTCCTACCTAGAAATAACACTCATATGACCCACTGCCACTGACAGAGTGTATGGGATTTCCTGTCCTGGCTTCTTCCCTGCCCCACCCCCGCTCCACGGCTCCTGCTCTCCTACAGTATCCCCCAAGCCAGCCTCCCTTTCATCTTGACAGCTTCGAGATGGAGTTACTGTTCCATCCAGGAAACAGGAAGAGATCCTAAAGAATGTTAGCTTTATTTCCTCTAGGGAGCAATGTGAAATTCCTCTGGAGATTCAATAGGCTTCATGTTTTGAATCACATGGTAGCCATGGAGTTCATCGGGAAAAGTAACATGATTTCTTCAAGTCCAGAGCAATAGATACCACCATCCATTGCTCACTCCAAATACGGGTTTTAACATGCAGAATGGACAAACAGGACCTTTTACCAAGGGTAAGGTCCTATCAGGGTCTGTGTACTTGCTGTCCCCGCCCCCTCCCGAGTGCAGTTCTGGTACTCACTCGCTTCCGGTGAGGACTGATCTCCAGCTTCATGACCGCACACTTGTTTAGAGTATTTAATCGCCTACAGAGCAGAGAAAGGACATGATCAAAGGAAGGAAGCCACAAATGGGTCGGCAAATATGTCTTCTGAACAACTAACACACACATAATGAGCTTCTCTCAACTCATTTCTAGGTTAGGCAAGCATTGCTACACTTCTATTACAAAGTGGGTAATGGAGTCCTAGCACGGTAGCACATGTCTTTAATCTTAATACCTAGGAGGCAGAGGCAAGTAGATCTCTGTGAGTTGGAGGCCAGCCTGGTCTAGCTAGTGAGTTCTAGTCTCAAAAAGCATGACTAGTCTCAAAAGGTGCCTTTCTATTTCTTGTACCGCTAGTTTAGATTTCACACTGACTTTAGGAGACAGCGGCATTCTGGCATTCTACGGTGTCAGCTTCAGGGACAACAGGACAGCAGTAGGACCTGAGGAAGGTTGCAGGCAAAACCTTCAGTGCACCTTTCTCACTCAAGTAAGAATGAAGGACAATGGGCCTCAGTAATTTCCATGTCAGAAGGTGACTTTTATAGAGTAAGTTTATTAGACAGAGGCCAAGTTGCAGCCCTCAGTGCTTTCTGTATCAACAGCAATAGCACAAATGATTATTTAAAATCTTACTAAGCTCAAACAGGCCCTTGGAACACAGTCACCTCTGAGACAGGGGGTCAAACTGTGGCTTTGAACGTGTTGCCCCCATCACCGGTGACAAACCGGTGACAGCGGTTTAACATTAGAAAAACGGGGACGGCAGAGTAGCTCAGTGTTCGGGTACTTGCAAAGGATACACAAGGCTTCAGGTTCAATCCTTACCACAATGGAAATCAATCCATCGATCAGTCAGTTTTGTTAAAAGTGACAGGAGAAAAAAAAAACCAATAGCACCTGATAACTACTCACTAACTGGTGTGCAAAGTGTGAATGACAGGTCCCCAGGCCTCAGTTCTTTCTAGAATCTTCCAGATGATCATCACCCAAGTCTTCCTTTTAAATGCATCTGCTTGTTGCCTCATGAGCCTCACACATCCCCCCATCAGTCTTGTATTTCTTTCCCAAGTTGCAACCTTACTTTTTTTTCATGGAATAAGAGTGCTTAATTCCCTCCACTTGGAACTGATCCTGTGCCCTCCTTGGCTTTATCTCCCGGGTCCTGCTCTGACAACTTGGATGCACCAGGATAGGCAGTATTTCTGCAGCCTGATAAGCCTGCCTTTGATTCCACAGATTATGTGGAAGCCTGTTTATAGAATAAACAGAGATAAAGCGAGAATACCAACACTCAGAAAACCTCTCCTTGCATGGGAAAGGTGGGGGTGTGGGGGGGCGGGGAACAGTTGAGAGACGCTGGAGGCTAAGAGAGGTGTAGGGTCCCTTGCTGAGGGGTCTCAGTTAAACCACACACCCAAATGTTTCACTCCCCCAGTTTTTTTCAAGGCTTTAAGAATGAGCAATGGTTAAGTCAGTCTTAGGTCTGGATTTCATTAATTGAACCTGTAATCAAACCTCCTCTTGACTCCACTTGGGCTTTGACGGCTCAGTGGTGTTTATAACCAAGTTTACTAGGCACAGAGGGTCTGTGGAGCTAGGGGCAACTTCACACACTCCGGTTTGAGCCAAACAACAAAAGACGCAGGAGGTTGGTTTGAGAAAAGTCAACGTTATCTTTTTATGTTGGCAGCACCAGAGGAACGGCAGTACGGCATTACGGCCCTGAAGGCCACACTTACTCTCAGGGGGTGGGTTGGGGTGGGGTGGGGGGTGGGGAAGGGGTGTTCCTGTGGTTTTCAATTATTTCCCCTCACCCATTCCCCAGGATCTCCAAAGAGTGGAACCCTCAGATTTACAGAGGGGGTACTAGGGACATAAGAGAGCAGCTCTGACCCGAGAAGAAACTCATTTCATAGAAAAGAACAGAAAGATGGTCACCAGAAGCTGGGAAGGGATAGGCAGGCTGCAAATGCAAAACAAAGGCAGGGGGACTTGGCATACCAGGGTGACTATAGTTAACACTAATTTTATATTTTAAAATAGCCAATTTGCATATTCTCCAGACAAGAAGTGATAAACATACAAAGTGGTGGATATGTTAACCCCCATGACTTGGTCATACACCTGAAGTACTGAAGCATCACATGCTTCCACATAGACACACACCGTCTTGTTACGTCAAGCAAGAATTAAAATATGGTTCCAGGTGAGCTGCCACTGTCTTTGGGTGAGGCCCTGGCTCGTCTTTAGTCCTCTGACAACCTTCTGCAACAGATACTATGATTTATCTTTAGTCTATAAGGGACGAAAGGGGGGCTTGGAGAGCTTAGGACCCGCAATTAAAAACAGTGGCTGTGGCGCCCAAACACAGCAACCTCTACAGTTGGTTATGAAACAAGTATTAACAATGGCAAAAAAAAAAGCCCACAAAATAGATCTGAAGTAGGATCGTTTGAGTAAGGGGCCTATCAGTAACCATCTGTGGCCTTGGGCATTCATAGCCCGCCACCACCCAAGGCAAGGGCCCAGCGGGAATGTGCAGGTCTTACCTCCCCAGTGCCTTGGGTCTGTTTTCAAGAAAGAGGGAGTCAAAGGCGCAGTGTCAAAGCTTCAAGAACTTTGCTGCACAGAGCTGGAGGCAGAGGCACTCAGATAAAAGGAGAGCAGGTGGAGGTCTGGCCCTCCTTGCATTTAAAATAAGTCAGAAGAGGAAATAAGAAAACAAAGGCTTGACAAAAATTCTTCAAATTCCTGTAGGTTTCCCTGGCATTCATACAAAAAAATATTTAAGTTACTTGTTGCTGGGTGTCGTCCTAGCACTTGGGAGGCTGAGGCAGGAGGATTATTGAGTTCTAGCCCAGTTTGGTCTACATAGCAAAGTCCTCCTCCAAGCACCCCTACCTTCCCCAATCACTTGCTTCTTTTTAAACGGAATAGTAAAGGGCACCAAGGTTAGAATGTCCGCAATGCCTGACTCGGCTTTGGGAGTCATGGTGGTTTGGGGACAAGTGCTGCACTGAAACTGATGGTGACAGACAACATAGTTGTTTTTTTTCATTTGACAACTGCTAGCTGATGTTCACAGTTCTTTTCAAGTGTTAATAGAAGGAGTTGGTTTTAATTCCAAAGGAAAACAGCGGGTCTGAAATGTTCCTGAAGTCATGGGAAGACATTTCACAAGAGGCGTCTCAGCATGGCTCACGGTTTACCACACCATCAGTACATGCTTTGAGACACACTGAACACCCTTCCAATCCTGAGGAGAGCTTGCTCAGGACCATAGCCTTCTCAATGGGCTCAGGTGATCAGTGAAGCTAGCAAGACTGAGGGGAGAGCATCTCTTTTCAAGAGAACAAGTCCATTGCTACCTTAGACTAACACTTTAAGGATACCGGGCAGGGGGCTGGAGAGATGGCTCAGTGATTAATGGCACTGACTGTTCTTCCAGATGGACCTGGGTTCAAATTCCAGCACCCACATGGTGGCTCACAACCATCTGTAACTCCAGTTCCAGGGGAATCTAATGTTCTCTTCTGTCTTCATAGTCACTGTACATAAACTGTACATGAGGTAAAATACTCATACACATACAATTTTTAAAAATAAAAAAAAACCTGCCAGCCTAATATAATTTTTGGCCATCACTAAACTTTATATTTTAGAAAGTCCATTGTTCAAACCCATCCTATGTCTAAGAGTCTTCTGCCCTGAGTAAGAAATAGTTTTAAAAAAATCATTCCCTTTTAGCTTTTTATCGAACCAGCTGTATGACTTACAACTATGGGAATATGAACATTTTCTCCCCAAGCAAGTTTGACTGCACACAGGACATGGCTCACCTCACACGACAGCGGACGACAGGAGGAGCCCCGTGTCCAGAACTCATTTGCTTAAACATCCAAATGGGGGAAAGACAGCTGTCCACAAGAAGTCTGTCCACAGAGAACACGGCCAGCCAAGAGAAGAAATTTGTAAATACACTACACAGCCTTATCATCTGATGGCCCTGGAATTCCATAGGCAGAGGAAATCTTTCCAGTAGGCATATGCAGTAAGTGAGGTATCAGAAAGTCAATGGAGGGCTCTTGCAATCTGCCTAAGGTTCCCGTCTGTTCCCTTCTCTGAAAGTCCAAGTTACTGCCATTATGTGACTTTGGGCTTTACACTTCCCAATACTCTGATGACTATTTCTATGGGTTCTGAATAATTTCTCTTTTAACTAAAAAGTAACTTTTTGAGGGACAGTCTGGCTGTGTAGCCCAGACTGGCTTTGAGTTACCTTTTTTTTTCTCTGCCTCCCTAGGGCTGAGATGGTAGTGAGCATTTACATGCTGCATAAGAATTTCCTTTAAGGGCTGGAGAGATGGCTCAGCAGTTAAGAGCACTGACTGTTCTTCAGAAGGTCCTGAGTTTAAATCCCAGCAACCACATAATGGCTCACAACCATCTTTATTGAGATGCCCTCTTCTGGTGTGTCTGAAGACAGCAATGGTGTACTTAGCTATTATAATAAATAAATCTTGAAAACCAGATCGAGCGGGGCCGACCAGAGTGAGCAGAGGTCCTGAGTTCAAATCCCAGCAACCACATGATGGCTCACAGCCATCAGCACAGCTACAGTGCACTCAGATACAGAAAATAAATAAATAAATAAATCTTAAAAAAAAAAGAATTCCTTTAAACAAAAGGAAAAATGTAAATTTAAGCCTAGTCTTTCTCGAAGTCATCTGCTGTTGTTGTTTTCTGCTTGTTTGTCTGTTTTTACTGTCACACTTCATTTGTATGTGGTATGTTAGCTGACCCAGAACTTCATGACCAAGTTTGAGGGCAGATAAAGAACTAGTTTCCTTTAGGCTTCTCTTAGTGTAGATTTTTTCTCCTATGGGACATGGCTTTTCCTCTCAGGTTACTGTGTTCAGTGGCAAGCATAAATCAAACTGTAGAGTATGTCTTTTTCTTTTTTAAAAAAGAAAAAGTTGATTTCGGACTGACGCTCCAGAAAAAAAAAAAATTCTTCAAGACTTTAAATCGAAACTTTGGGGCTGAAACTCTGCAATGCTGTTTTTCTGACCCCAAAATTCCTGAGCTGCTGATGTGGTTCGGAAGACTGACTCCCAAAGTGGCTTAACATGTGTGAGATGGGTGATCTAACACAAAGCTCAAGAATTTCCAAAGGCGCCTCTTCCCAGTGACCTCATCCATACGCATCCCCAGTCCTGATGACTTGAGAATACATTAATTCTGCCACACAGCTAAGCGAGAAAGCATCTCGACAATGTCTGCAGCATCAGGTCCTATTCCAGAGGCCGACTTCTCGCCCTCTCCAAAAAGGAACTGGTGGCATTGCCCATTCCAGATGGCACAGTGGTGACATTATACACTTCATCCCAGAAAAATGTGCTCATGCCCCTGGACACGTCTAACGAAAGCCGCACATTGTTTCTTGGGGGTAATATGTTTTTTTTCTTCTATTCACGAACTATGAAATCTAGTCTTTTCCATACTGTATTCTAAACATATAACCTCTATCTTTTCCCAAAACTTTACTACGCAAGCTTACTGCCTCAAACAATATTATACAAGAAAGTGTGTGTGTGTGTGTGTGTGTGTGTGTGTGTGTGTGGTGTAGTACTTTTATAGCTGTTACTGTGTTCTTCACATACACAGGAAAAGAAACACCGCCGGGCGGTGGTGCCGCACGCCTTTAACCCCAGCACTTGGGAGGCAGAGGCAGGAGGATTTCTGAGTTCAAGGCCAGCCTGGTCTACAGAGTGAGTTCCAGGATAGCCAGGACTACACAGAGAAACCCTGTCTCGAAAAACCAAAAAAAAAAAAAGAAACACCAGACATCATTTCAACTTAAGATGCTTTCCCCAGTTAAAGTAGACACTGAATTAGGAACTGGGTGTAGAGTCCAGTCATGGCAAGCATGATGGCCTCAGTGGGTCCCCTGCATCCAGATAAAGCACTGGAACTCTAGCTGAATTGGTGAGCTCCAGGCTCTATGAGACCTTCAAAAACAAGGCACGGAAAAGCAGAGGAGGACACTGGATTCTAACCTCTGAACTCTGTAAGCACACACACATGTTCACACACACACACACACACACACACACACACACACACACACACACACACGAGGTCTTTTAGTAAGTCATTGAAAAGAGAACTGACTGTAACTTTACATTCACACCAACACGTGAATTCTGCCTATGCATATTATTTTCCCCAGAACAGGGCTACGAAGGCTTTTCAGTTTTGAGAAAAATTACAAAAGGATGAATAACGGGAGGTGAACTGAAAATGTCATCCAGGGTTTGAGAGGATTATCTGAGGCCTGTGTAGCCTCAGATTTTTATTACACTCACTTCTCTAAAACCCCCATCGGTTGCTTTTCAGCCTGGAGAGCAACCAGCACTCTGAATGGCACCTCTGACAGCTTTATTCAAAGTTCACATCAATGCATGTTTACTGCCTGTCTCCTGTACATTAAAGGCTGTGCTCAGTGAGTTTACGGCCTACTTAATCCTGTCAGCACTCTACCTGGGGCAGCGGGAGGTCCTGAGGAGCCTCCTTGGAATTCCAGGGCAACTCTGCCTGGCTCTGCCTCCCAGCCCTGCCCATGGCTCTGCCTCCCAGCCCTGCCCATGGCTCTGCCTCCCAGCCCTGCCCATGACTCTCTCATTCCACTCCACACAGTGGCAACTTTGACTCCCTCACTGTACCCACGGTCAGTTCCATTAACTCTTCAGAGTGTGCTGCTTTTGCTGTCAAATGGTAACAAAATACAGGACGGTGCTACCCGAGGGCCTCCGAGGGCCGTGTGGCTGCTATTTCAGCGGCACTATTACTCGACACCATTTTACTTTAGCGTTCATCAAAAGGTCTCTAGCACAGCAGCATCAGTCACTGTATCATTTGGTAATCAAAGACCTCATGTGGTTTAAAATAAAGCAAACCAAGTCTGAGAGACGACTATCATTTTTTTGCTCTCCTGAGACAGGGTCTCTCTGTGCAGCCCTGGAACTCAACTCTGTAGACAAGGTTGGCCTTGAGCTCAGCTTGGCCTGCCCCTGCCTCCTGAGTGCTGAGATTGAAGTACCGTTGTTTTTGAATGAAAGGGAAACGTCAGTTACCTGCAGAGAGCCTCGATGGCATCTCTGTCCAAGAAGTCATGTTCTTTCTTGACCAGTGAGATGTCGACTGGGAACAGGAGATCTGGAAGAAGAGCAAGTACATTTGTTGAGCACCTAGGATCTTGACAAACTAGACTCTTCGGCAAGACGCTGAGTATCTAGGGCCCACATTTCCTAGCAAGCTATGTGGACGCATGAGACAGCTTATGACAACTCTATGCGGGCCTAAACCAGCTCTAAAGCACTTTAGAACCTCCAAGGTTGCTTCTCTGTTGCAGAAGTGATTCAAAATAACCATAAGGCAGTAAATGCCCACTGTACGTTACAATTTAAGCTGGAATGAATCGAGAGTCTCCTTTGTTATGTCCTTGCTCAAGGAGTCAGGAGGGAACGGGCCACAGGAAAAACAAAAGCAAAAACAAAACCAGAACTCAGGCCAGGAAAGACTCAGGGAACAATGGCCAGCGGCAGCTGGAGGGACTGGTCCATTTACATGATTAGGATGGACTGCAGAGAATTCAAGATATGCTATTTTAAAACAAATATTAGCCTTACCCCGGACAGCAGGCAAGGGGTTTTTAAGTGCCAGTGAAACAAAGGACTAACTCTAAAGTTACTGTAAAACAAGAGCGCTCAAGCCCTGACAGTAAGAGCCCGGCTCTCTCAGAACAATGCAGCACTTGCATAGATCGGGCCCGGGAGGCGAGAGAACTCAGCACTGCCTGAGGAGAGTCCTGTAAAGAGACTGAACTAGTGGAGCCTGAGACTATGGAGGGCTGTGGGGGAGGGGGACAAAGGCTGTTGACAAGGCACAGACAGGAAGCTGGGGGAGGAATAACTTCTAATGCTACCTTGGGCTACTGAAATGCCTATGAGTGACAATGACCATCTTTTCCAAAAGATGGTGGCTCACAACCGTCTGTAATGGAATCCCATGCACTCTTCTAGTGTATGTCTGAAGACAGCTGCAGTGTACTCACATAAATAAAAAATAATTTTTTTTTAAAAAAGGTATACACCTCCATGCCTGGCTTTCTCTAATTTTTTTTCTTTAAAGAAAAGAAAAGAAAAAAAAATGCTCCTTGGGTTCCAGGTTTGGAAATAAAAATCCCTTCAATTACCAGACACGATGACGGCACATGCCTTTAATCTCAGCAGAGACAGAGCTCTGAACTTCAAGCTAGCACGGTATACAGAAAGGTTTCAGACCAGCGATAATTACAGCGAAACCCAATGGATAAATGCATCCCGTAGATCAGGGAGATGGAAGACACCCAGGAACGACGGAAACAGGACCATAGCTCCAAAATTCCACTGGGTAGAAGTAAGCTACCCTCCTGTGCAGTTGATTTTTGGGCTTCCTAGTAAAAAGCACATACAGTCTCACAAGTGTGTGCTTCCTCTGGGTCACCAAGGGGCAGAAGTCATTATCCCAACAGGACTATCATCGTCATCACCATCATCACCATCACCACCATCATCATCTACGCAATCCCCCAGAGCTTTGAAGAAGAAATGCGACAGCTGGGTAGGCATGGTGAGAGCAGAGCCACGCCCTTGCTCCTTAGTTGACAGGTTGACTTCAACAGTTTCTAACTCATAATCACTGGTTTTACAGAATGATACAGAAGTCCTTATTCCTAAGGCATCCCTTTTTTAGGGATAACATTTACAGCATCTTTTCAAAAACAATTGGGAAATTTATCTCGGCACTAGTTTACCATCTGGTCCTTTCTTTCGGAGGCAAGGGTTATGTTAGCAGACCAAGGACACAGTTTCAGCTCAGTGATTAACAAAGATAAGCATGGAACATGGTATTCCAAGCTTATACTTCTTCATCAGTAGGAAGAGAGCTGACCACCAGTGAAGACTAACCGTGACTGTGAGTGAGAGTTACTAAACAGAGCCAAGACCACTTGGCCCAGTCTTTCAGTTTACTAAACAATACACTCAAATCAGAGAATATATTTTTAGGTAGTAGATGATAGGAAACCTATAAATGTAAATGCAAAATATTACTTCCCTGCCTGTTACGCCTACATGAAAAAGCAACGAAGCTGTTTTAGCCACGTCTAACTTCCTGTGCTTTGCTTAAGGTCACTCTTCTGATCCAAATGAACAGTTCTGTTTTCTTTTTTGTTTGTTTGCTTTTTCGAGACAGGGTTTCTCTATATAGCCTTGGCTGTCCTGGAACTCACTATGTAGATAGACCAGGCTGGCCTCGAACTCAGAAATCTGCCTGCCTCCCAAGTGCTGGGATTAAAGGTGTGGGTCACCCCTGCCCGGCTTTTTTTTTTTTTTTTTGGTTTTTCAGTTCTGTCTTCTAAAAACATGCAGTAACGACTTGAGGAATCCAAGAATGTTTTCTGAAGGAACTGGTTTTCAAAAGACGATGGTTTTGCTGACGTCAAAAGTATGGTCTGAACCCAACTTCCGGGTTGGGTTTAGAGGCAGGAAGTACAAATATCCAGATTCCGAATGGAGCTAATCGGAAGATGGGGGATCTGTGGGCTGCTACGCTCCGACTGTGTACGGTTTGTTAATTGGGCACAGGCAGGATGAGATGAGCAATGACTGCCTAGACCCCAGTAGGGCGCACTCCAAGGTCAGCTTATGTTTCAGATGACTTGGGCAGGTGCTGGAGTCCCCAGGTATCAATCAGGAAAATGGAGTAAGAGAGGGGCTGAAAATTGGATTTACCAAAACCAACAGGCGCAAGAAGGTGCCACCCAGTAGCACATCAACACCCCAAAGGGACATAACTGAAGGAAATGGAATTCTTAAGGAGGAAAACAAAAGTCACCGCTGCAAATCCAATTATCTTTATCTCCAGGAGAGCTGTAAATTAGAAAAGTCACAAGTCCTGTTCCCGCTTCCATCTCCAAAGCCCTTTAGTAGGTAAGGAGTTCTGTCTGAGGCCAGCAACTCCACCACATTAAGTAGACTGTTAAAAATCAAAATAACAGGATGATGAGAAATTTCAGATAGGCTGTGAAACTGAGGGACAGTAAGCCACTTCAGAATGTAAAAGTCAAGAGTCACGCGTACGTTCTAGTGTCTTTGGTACAGGAAGGTACTCTGTACACTGCCAAAAGAGGAAAGTAAATGCCAGTCCAGCCATAAACGCTTTGATTTACAGTGCTGTCCTGTCTGCAAGATACACTAGGGCAACGGTGTCATGGCCTGTGGGAATAACCAACCAATATCTGATTTGACTGAAGGTCTACTCAGAAATGGAACCTTGCCTGACACTGCTTGGATGACCAGGAATCTGAGACTAGGGAGCCCAGGGCCTCTGGGTGAAGGCAAATATGACCGATCTTAAAAAAAAATACAAAAGACTTCCAATGATATTTTGATCTCTACTCGTAGATCAGTGCCTTTTCTCAATGATCATTGGAGAAGCTCCATCCTGCAGCAGATGGGAATGAATACAGAGACTCACAGCTAAACTTTATGCATAGAAAGCTTGGAAGTCAGCCTTAAATGGGAGTCTCCATCAAATCTCTCCCTCAGGGCTCAGGGAGCCCTACAGAGGAGGAGAAAGAAAGACTTCAGCTGTATCAGGAGAAAGGGAGGGAGGGTGGTGGTGGTGGGGAGAATGAAGTTGGGTGGATTGGGAGGTGGAGGCGGGGAGGGGCTGAGAGGAGAAGCTGGGGGAGAGGAAACCATGATCATAATATATTGCATAAACATTTTGATAAAAACAATAAAAAATTTAAATCTCTAAAAAATAAAATTACCTATAAAGTGAAGTTCGCCATTTTAAAGCAGTAATTATTATAAATGATTCCCTGTACAGATACTAGGTTTCCCATTTGAATGAACAGCTACTACACCTCAGTGGGTGCAATGTACGTATCAGCCCAGAGACCCAGAGAATGAGTTAGAGACGACTACTCTTTCTCTGTTTCTAGCATCCTGTCAACCTGACACAAGCCAGGGTAATCTAGGAAGAAAGAACCACAACTGAGAAAATGTTTCTAGCAGACTGGCCGGTAGGCAAGCGTGTGTGGAATGATCTTGATTAATGATTGACTTCAGAGGGTCCAGCCCACAGTGGGCGGGGCCACTTGGACGGGTTGTTGTCTGGGATACTATAAGAAAGCAAGCCAGTAAGCAGTATTCCTCCATGGCCTCTGCTTCAGTTCCCCCCTGCAGGTTCCTGCCTTGAGTTCCTGCCCTACTCTTGGTGATGGCCTATAAACCATAAGATGAAATAAACCTTTTTCTCCACAAGTTGTTTTTGGCCATATTGTTTATTGCGGTGAGAGCAAATCTGTACCGTAGTCTTTTAGACTTTCATTTTCCTGTCCTGGTGTGTGTATGAATGCACATGCATGTGTGTGTGTGGGTGAGCGCTCATGCACAGATCTGCACGTGCATATGGAGGCCAGAGTTCAATGTCCCCTGTCTTCTTCAGAATCTCTCTATGTCATTTCTTGAGCCAGGGGCTCTCCCTAGGCTCAACACTTAGGCCAGGCAGGTTGGTCAGTGAGCTCCGTGGAGCCTGAGCTTATATTACACGCACAAGGCATCAGCCATGGCTTTTTAGTTGAGCGTTAGGGAGCTGAACTCAGGCCCTCATATGTTTGTGACAGTTACTTTACTGACTAAGCCGTCTCTCTAGACCTTTTTGTTTTTGTCTTAAGTAAACACAAAATGCCACGGAAAAGGTATTACTCTCAAGACAACCTACAGAAGAGTGACATCTAGAAGACTTGGGACAAAGGACTAGAATGCAGAACAAGAAACTCTTGAAAATCTTGTTTGTTTCTTGAGCCATGGTCTCACTGTGTAGCTCTGGACAGCCTGGAACTCACTATGTCGACCAGGCTGCTCTCATGATCTGCCTGCCTCTGCTTCCCAAAAGCGGGGCATGAAGGCATAAGCCATCATGACTGGACAAACATCATTTTTAAAGGCATAGCTAACTTTATAGAACAATTGGCTTTGCTGGTCACACACACACACACACACACACACACACACACACACTGAAATACATGGCCTAATGACACAAAAAAGCTGTTCATTACCGTTAATGATTAAGGAAATTGAGTGACAATCCATGTATCACTTTACTTATCCATCTGAATGGTAATATCTAAAGTCTGAGTACATGTGAACACACAGGGTCTACGCTTTATTGATAGGAGTGAAAGCTAGCACATGGGCTGTGGGGAAACTGTGTATTACAAAATAGAGCATGTGCTCGGCCCTTCATTAACCAGAAACCTTATTTCTCTGTGCGTGCAAGTTAAATTATTATGCGTGTGTTACATAACATAGTCATGATGTACAAAAGCAATAGTTTATAAGAATAAAACAACTGAGATCCGCACCAACCAGAGAGTAGATAGGATAGCTTTAATCCATTTGATGGAGTATTATATAGTAGTCAAAGAAACTGAGCTATAGGAGCACACAGGTTAGAGGAATCTTATATAATGCTACATGAACAAATCAGAACTACATGATTTCCTTTTGAAAAGGTAGTCATTACACAACGTATACCTTTCAAGAACTTCAATAAAATGACAGAAAATGAGTATATGAAAAACCAATAAAGAGCTTTCAGGACACAGCTTACTCTTTGCAGAGGAACAAGATGACTCCACTGTTATCAAGGGTCTACTTTTTCTACTGTCTTGAATGGTGGGAGTCTTGGGTACTTACCCCATTGTTTAAAAAAAAAATGGAATAAGTAACAAAAATCTTGTTTTGCTCCAAATAACAAGAACAAATCTTGTCTCCAAATAACCCCTAGATCAGTATTGCCCATGAACTCGGTATTATGACGATGGTGACTTAAAATGAGATAGCATTCTAGGCTTACCTTCATAAAGCTGTGCATACTGGGGGAAACCAGTTACTCTCAGCCAATCGCAAGCTTCCTTGGCTTCAATTTCTAGAGACAAACAGACACATTTGTTAGCCACACTATCCTCCCATTTTGGTTTTCCTGCATTAATAAACTCATTCTATCAGACCAGTAAAATACAAGTTCTGTAAAACAATATATGCCAATAGGCAGACAGACCAACAAAAGGAGCTCAATATCAAATGGCTTACATTTTATACATATCTCAGTCTTTTTAAAAAAATGAATGTTAATCATCTATTTTCTCTTTAAAGAAAACAGAGGGGCTGGGCTGTGACTCTGTGGTATAGCCATGCACAAGGTCCAAGTTTTTTTTTTTTTTTTTTTTTGGTTCTTCAAGACAGGGTTTTTCTGTATAGCCCTGGCTGTCCTGGAACTCATTCTGTAGACCAGGCTGGCCTCGAACTCAGAAATCCGCCTGCCTCTGCCTCCCAAGTGCTAGGATTAAAGGCGTGTGCCACCACCACCCAAGGTCCAAGTTTTGATCCCCATTGTTGCAGAAATCAAAACAAGAAACCAAACCAAAAAAAAAAAAAAACTGAAACAAAAAAATTCCAAGATGGGGTCCCAGCAGTAAGTTACACTATGCTGCTTCTGGACAAAGCCAAGCACAGTGAGAGCGTGGAAGGGCTTGAGTAACTCTGAAAGCTAGACAAAACACACCAGATACACCCTACACCTTAGAGGAGAGCTTGCCTGGGCACCTTTAGAGCCCCTGGTGACACCGGTGGACCAGGCATTTTCACAGCCAAAGACTATGACAAAGTGCCTTTAGGAACAGTCTTCACCAGTTGGAGAGAGACTCAGGCTGCCTCAGGAAACCAAGGCCACGAAGTCACCAGTTCCCAGCATCTTGGCAGACTAAATGTCTAATAAAGGCCCTGGCTCCCTGTGGTTAAACATCTTGTAGATAGTATTGATAAACAGAGAGGCCAAGAGCCTCTGGCAGACTGTGTTAAAACTCACTCAAGCACATATTTACAATCCTGTTAAAACTGACTGGCAGAGGAGGGCCCAGACACATTAATTAGTTTGTGTTTGCGGAGAATATTCCTCTCCCCACCTTCTTCAGGCCACGAGAACGCTTAGTTATTCGAAGCTATTCATTTCTTTATAAAAGCCTCAACACTGCTAAATCAATCTCAGATTCCCGTCTTCATGTCCATCCACCGTGCCAGACGTCAGTCTGGTGGGCACCACTATAAATGCATCATATTACTTTTGTCTACTAGCTTTAACTTTTCTAATTTTTTCTTTTTTGGTAACCTTTCCTTTTCCTTTCAGGAATAGCATCTTTAAAAAACTTTCATCACTAAGGCAAGTTGCAATATCCTTACTGGTCACACACCTAGGAGAATGCAAGCTGTGATTCTCCATGCTAGTTAATACCCAAGCGGAAATGAAGATGAGTTTTAAATAAGATTGTAAAATGCGGATTGGACAAAGAGGGAGAGAGGAGCTGGGTTCAAATCTCAGCACCCACGTGGCAGCTCACAGTTCAGGGGATCCCATAACCTCACACATACACACATGCAGGTAGAACACTGATGCACAGAGAATAAAAATAATAATAATACAATTGTAAAACAGCTCCTAGTAGAGTATTATAAGGAGAAAAACCACGAAAGCTCCATATTTTATTTTAGAGACTGAAAAATCACATTTTCCCTCTGCAGAGCCCTCCTATCTCCCAAAGATGGCTACAGGAGAAAAAGAGGCTGCTTGTTTTAAATAAGCCTCTTAGCTTTTAATTATTTCTTTCATTTTTGGAGATTTATATTACACCATTTCCTCTTCCTTTCCTTCCCTCCAAGCCTTCTTAAATATCTCTCCTTGCTTGTTTACAAACACACACACACACACACACACACACACACACACACACACACAGAGTATGGGTATTTTGCCTGTATATAGATCTGTGCTCCACGTGCATGCTTGGCGTGCAGGGAGGTCAGACAGTCAGACGAGGGTGTCAGATCACCTGAACCTGGAGATACAGATGGCTGTAGCCACCATGTGCATGCTGGGAATGGAACCACAATCCTCTGAAAGAGGGACAAGTGCTCTAAACCACTGAGCCATCTCTCCAGCCCCACAAATTCTTGGTCTCTTAAAAAGATACTTAAGATAATTCACTGTTTCCAGGACCTTAGAGACTATTTTCAAAGGACAGATTGTTGGACATTGGATAATAGTTAAAAAGTAATGTTTGCTTTCTTATTATTTCACTTAAAAAGTGGCAAGTTAACTAGAAATTTGAAGCATCTGTCCAGTTCTGGGCATGTGCAGACAGAGCAGCCGGATAGTGCGCATCCAAAGGCCCTCATCAGGTGCTAGCTTACCAGATTCTGACACCTATTTACACCATATTCCCGATATTCTTATTAAAGTGGCTTCATATTGAAAGGTGGTGCGAAGAGGCAGGATAGTTTTTCCAAACCATCTTTACATCTATAAATGTAATCCTTTACACTTCACAAGAGCTTTTCCCAGACATTAATCCATTAAGGTCTCAATTAAGGACATCTAAGGCTGGCCTGTGTTATTTTCTATCATTAAGAAAATGTCATGCTCTCATTCAACCCTGAACTGATGCCACACAGTCACTTCTAGGGTCGCTAGGTCAGAAAACAAATGATGCAAGGGGCGGGGGGTAGGGAGATGGTTCTGTGGATGAGAACACTTGTTTTGCAAGCGTGAAGATCTGAGTTCAAATCCCAGACCCATGCAAAAACTGGACAAACAGGTAGACCAGAGGCACTCGAGACTCTCAGGAACCTCCCAAATTCCAGTTCATTTCCTCACACAGATCCTAACCTCTGCTCATATCACCCTCAAGATAAAAGATCCCAAAACACAGATGGAGGTGCTTAACCACCTCTCCTCAAAAAAGGAGCTCTACGTCCCAGGTGAGAGAGGACACAGGGACTCACAGAATGCTAGTTTCTTTGGAATAGAGTAGACTTGTTCTTTTGGGGGGGGCGGGGGAATTGCAGCAATGAAAAAAGTCTCAGATATTGAAAAGGAGCCCGGGAGATAGCTGGGTGGGTTAATGGTGTTCTTGCACGAATCTGATCAGCGCAGTTCAATCCTGGAGCCTATGGGGGAGAGACCCGATGCCTAAAAGCTGCACTTTGACCTCTGCATACATGCCAAGGCATGTACAAAGGAGTGTGCGCTCACACGCTAGGACACATGTGCACAAAAAAGTCAGAGAACAGCAGAAGCCTGTGAGCCAGGACCTTAGCATTTCCCCCTGCTCGTCGTGAACACTTCCACTGGCTCAAGGGTAGTAGACCTTGAGTGCAGGTGTGCGGTGTTTTGAGAGCATCAAGGATGATGGGTTTTAAAACAGAAAGGCCTCCAGAGACTTGAAAGTACAATGGCAACACAATGAAGCTCGCAGACAAGGGTTCTGTTAAGCAATCAACAGACAAACATGTTAAGGAGGAAACAGGAAATTTTTCTTGGAAGCAGCTTAGTCGTTGGTCAGCCACAGCTAGGCACTGGAGATGAAGGAGCACTGAGACCCTTTGTGCATGGCTGGGAACCCTTAGCCCATATTTGCACACTTCCTGGCTGGCTGGGATGCTCCTTTCTTCTCCCCCTGCACCTTCACCGTAAGTCTGCTGATGTTCCCTTGGCTGTCCTGGAACTTACTTTGTAGACCAGACTGACCTCGAACTCAGAAATCCACCTGCCTCTGCCTCCTAAGTGCTGGGATTAAAGGTGTGCACCAGCACTGCCCGGCTCCCACCCAGACATTTTATTTTATAAAATTTCTCTAAGTGATGTTTGTGTAGGCAGGAGTGACTCCCCTGATCTTCCACAGTATGATCACTCTCTAGTTACTAGTGTATTCTAGGGCCTAGTATATCCTTTTGTCCTTGAATCTTCCTTTGACTCAAACAGCTTTTGGGTAAACCTCTCTCCATCAGTACCTCCAGCAAGTTCTATGGGAACCTACACTGGTTTTCCCACACCATGAACTTCCCTATGTCCCACTGTGCTTAGAACTACTCAACGACTTCCCATCATCTTTGAGGGACAATCCACCCCCCTCAGCTAAGTCCTTGGGCTCTCCTAACTTGGCCTCTCTGCTTTGTCTTTTCAGCTCTTGAAAGGCCTCCAAATAGGAGCTCTCTCAGTTCCCAGGATACCCTGGCTATCCAGGACTGCTGTTCTCTCTAGACTTCAATAAATGTTCCCCTTTGTCGCCTCACCAACTTCCCCCTTAACTCAAGTACACTCCAAAACACTCCCTTTTATACACTAGAACCACGTGTCTATTGGTTGTAAAAATGCAAAGAAAAAAAAGTCCATTAATATTTTCATTTCTTTAAAAGCAGACTAAGAACTTCTACTTGACAACCATAGGAATAAATGTTAAACACACACAACTGCCAAAGGCTGGCTATCAGGAGTTATCTATGGAAGTCGAATTCCAACTAGGGCCAAGTTACCTAGAATACTTGATATTTATTAAGCTCCAATGTTATCTAATCACAGGAAAGATTCTGAGAGCATCTAAGTTGCATTCCTACCCTCAGGTACCTGAAAGAAAATTCCAAGCATCTATGGCGTATAGTCTGGAAGCCTCTGGGAGACAGGGTAATCACTCAGTCTGGGCTTTGGGCACACCCAAATCCACTGTGGGGCATTAAGTAAAGCAAGCCAGCCTGCATTTTCTCCTTCGTGCAATCTTTACTTTCTGAACTAGGTGAAGTCACTCTCCTATTCTTCATGTATATACCATGTATGTTCCGTGTGCCCTCGCTGTAAGCTCCAAGAGTAAGTCTGTCCACTTCGTTCATGGATATCCCCAAAATTCCACCCTTATTTTGTGACAGTGTGGTCCCTCAGTAAATAAGTACATAGATAAACCACTGATTTGATTTTCATCCCAGTCATCATAATTTTGATTAACAACTACAGCAAGAAATATACTTTACAGCTTAGTTGTCGTACATAAGCATGGTAACGACAGTGAGTGCAGATGTATGTTTGTACATGTAAACCTCAAGTTTCACACAACAGTTACAGGCTCTCTGAGCATCTGCCTCTACGCTGGTACTTCCTTTCTGCCTACCATCCCTTCTCTAGGACCTATTCCCTAACCATTAACATCCAGAGTTCTCACTCCTCTGCCTCCTATTTTAGGAACAATTTCCCAATATTGTGTACATTTGTGGATGTTCCTGTTGCCAAAAATGTACAAACCACTTTGTAAGGAAGCAGTACTTTGATTTGTTTTATGAAAGGTTATGTTCATGATTCAGAGAACATAATACCCTAAACACTTGATTATGCATAGATCCACAGACCCCAAATCAAGTTTAATTTTCACAGAAAACCCTCTAGTCTATAAAAAAACTCTTAGAATTATATATATATGCTTTATATATCATAAATACTATATTATATAAATATATATAAATATTATATATATATGTATATATGTATGTATGCTTTAAAGTTTTACTTCTCCCATGACATTCTGACTCCTGGAGATGCAGGAAACAGGGTGCTGACATACACATAGGTTCTTTTCCTGTTATAAAGGAGTGGTCAAGAGTTTGGACAATCTGCTCGAATTCAGAGGCACCAGACGGTGTTCTTCACCCAAAGAGTTTCTTGCTTATTCCACGACAGGGAGCTCTTAAATCACTCATGTGGCTCTCAGTAATATTAAATAAATAAAAAAAAAAGGAAACTCGGGGCAATTTCTATCTCCCCCTCCATGTGCTGACGGTTGGAGATAGAGATACAGTTTTCTAGGAAAGAAAATTCCTAGAAATAATCTAAGGGGGAGAATAAAGAAGCCACTTTCCCCCCTGTGATGTGATGACAACTTAATAAAGGGTTTTACTCTGAAAGAAGGAAACCGCCATGCAGACACCTTGAACCAAGCACTTGAGCTGACACTTCGGCGATGTAGAGATCACAGGAAGGGAAATTTCCTCTGGGGAATGAATCCTTTGGCCCAAGCATTTGCAAAGTACTGCTTTAACCACTCAAACCGGGCAAGGGTTCGAGTCACTGACATTCTGTGTCGAGGTGAGGTCCTGAGCCACAGGGCTGTCAGGAACTCCACCCTCCACCCTAATGTACTTCATTCCCAGGAATAGAAAATATCTCCCAGCTAACCAAATAATGGGCATCCATGCTCCAGGATGAAGAGGTCAAACTGAGAGGGACCTGATGCAGCAACATCACCTCTCTCTAGTTCACAGCAGTCTGGGGGGGGGGGAATAGACCTTTGCTGCAGCACACCTCTGCCCCCACCCACCCTACAGTCCCCATCCTGCTTTTATGTTCCATGATGAAGATAGGATTGGAAAGCCCATTACTTTGAATGGCAATTAAGAAAAAGAAAAAAAAAAAACCATTAGGACAGTGCCCCTCCCCCATCAATCAATATACACATGTTAACGCATTTCTAGGACTCTGAATCAAATACTTAAAGAATATTTAATATTCCAATTACACACTAAGGAAAATGGCTTGGATTAGATCTTCAGAAAAGGAAGTGTCATAGTTTTAAGGTACCTTATTTTCCAAAGCCTCAAGTTTGTAAAAGGTCACACACAGGTCTTGAGGTTACACAATCAGTTTCCTTTTACCACTCTGGAAGGCCAAATACCTGATTACAACCCTAGAGCCTGCCCATTCCTGTGCTGTACATCAATCGTTGCTCTCTGTAAATTAGCAAAGCTGCTTATTCTGCAAAGGCCAACTCCCCATCCAGTCTTTTGCCTCAGGGAGAGTAGAATTTGCCAGGAGGAATAGAGCAGAGAAACTAAAACACTGAAAATCAGGATGCCACCTGGGCCTAAAAAAGAGGATGGTAAGGAATTCCAACCGAAGCAAAACAGCGTCAGTCACAAAAGCCAACAGTCTCACCTCTATTTAAGCCTTTTCTGATAGAAAAGAGAAAGAAAGAAAGAAAGAAAGAAAGAAAGAAAGAAAGAAAGAAAGAAAGAAAGAAAGAAAGAAAGAAAGAACACAAAGTGGCCAATGCTAGTTAAAGGTGTAAGTTTGCCTCCTCCTTTGGTCTAACCTCAAGCAAAAAGGCTTTTCAGCCTGACCCTGGCATTTTGTTTGGGTTGGGCTTTTGGTGATTGATGATTTAAGGTACATGGGTATGATAAGAGCGGTATATCCCCTTGCCCAATCAGATCTGTACTAAAAAAAGATTAAATATATAAATTAATATTTATAAATATATAAAATATAAATATATATCTCAAAATATCAAAAGCATATTCCCATCTCCCAGATGGATTAAGAAATCATTTTCTTTAAAATTGCTTAGGACTCCAGCACTTGAAGCACACACAATTTAATAGTTAAACGTTAACTCATATCCATTCCTATAAACACATTAAGGTTTATGTGTTTATAAAGGTCCCCATTTGGGGGCCTTCCAAGTCTGTTTACACACACCAGCAGGAAGGGGTCCACAATGCTATACTATTGACTGTGACCTTGGACACTGAACTTCTGTCCCAGCTGCCCCTCAGCAGAGGACAGGCTTTTCAAGAATGTCTTTGCAAAGTTCTGGAATTTCCCTTGGGGTGACTTTGACAGATGCATAGGTATCACCCGAAATCCCCTTTCCATAGCATATAGCTTGATTGGAAACAATTCAGTGGACACTGGCTGTCCTATGAGGCCTCCATTTTATCCAGATTGGAGAAAAATATTCTGGATTTGTCACCGGATTTGTCACCTGAGTGTGATAATCTGTGGCCGTAGGGCAGAGCCATACCTGGATCACGGGCCATTTCACTCCAAAGTCTTTCTCCTCACTGACTTCCTAAGTATGGGGAGCCTGGGACTGCCTCAAACTCAGGGTGTGGAAGCCTTTTGTCCCTCAGACATCCTTTGGAGACTCCTACAGGAGAAGGAAGGCGCCTCTGTGACAGGAAGTGACTTCCAGTTCGCTCTGCAGGACACTTAAGAGGCGGGGTGGGTAAGAGATCAGAATGTGGGTGGGAGGTGTCACAGACAACTGAGGGCCCAGCTTACCAGAGCTCAGGGTTCCATTAGCTTTTGATTTTTCCTCTACTAGGGGAGAGGCTGACTTGAAAAGGCCACCAAGTAGAGGCAGACATGGGGAAAAAAGTATTCTTTATCATAAAAACCTAAATCTACTGACAGAACAAAAAAAAAAGTGTGTGTGGGGGGGGGAGGGGGTTGATGAAGAGAAACCTTTCCATTGTGTTGGCTTGGCGTATAATGTTTACCTGCAGCGCAAAAGCAAGATGCCAGTCAACTATTTTCACTGATAGCTAGCACAGACATTTCTCTTAGAAATTATAATCTCCTAACACCTTCACTGGAGAAAGCATTGTTCAGGCCTGTCCAGTGGAGGTTAGACTTTCTGGGACTCTCTCAGATGTTAAGGACAGACATTCTTGTCTCTATCTGCTAAGGCTACAATCACATTACACAGATACCCCCAGAAAACAGCAGTCTTTGCAAGGTTCTGTCAGAACATTCTAGAAAAGTGTGACTCTTGACTGTGAGGCTCTATAATGGTATATATACTAAGCATGCAGAGTTGTCTTCCTGTCTGCCACTACTGAGGATAGCAGGAAAGAAAGACTTAATACAAAAAGATCTAGGCGGAGTCATGTGATTAATTGTCCCCGGAAGTCTCTCTCCACCCTTATCATGGTTCATCAGAATCCTCAACAATAACAGTAGGGCCAACCAAGGAAGAAGTGTTGACAGACAGGGTAGGCTGACAGACAGACCTCCCCAGCTGGAAATCTACCCTTTCCACATCAACCGAGTGTCCCACTCGAGCAGACCCCACTTCCCCCACCCCTGACACCGCCTCGATGTTGACAAAAAGAAATGAAATTATGACATGAAGAACTCCAGAAATAAACCATTTGTAAGTCCCCAGTAACTTCTATGATGGTGAATTGTTACAATTGTCCTATTTTATTGTTTCTATCGTGACCCTTTGTCTAATCTATGAATTTTATCATAGGTAACTTCTATGATGGTTAATTGTTACAATTGTCCTATTTTATTGTTTCTATCGTGACCCTTTGTCTAATCTACGAATTTTATCATAGGAATGTATTCATGAAAGAAAAATCAAACCAAACCAAATAAAGCCAGAGTGCCTATAAGGATGAGCACTGTGTCTGGTTTCAGGAATTCCCTGGGAGCTTGAAATTTATTCCCCGAGGATAAAGGACCAGTGTAACTTAAGACTGAAAACAACAACAAACACTACTGATACATTCAAAGCAGTAGCCTGTACCTATAAAACAAATTGTAACCCTCCTGGCGTGGGCTCCTTCAAAGCCTACTAATACTTAACTCTGCATTCCTCCATTGGAAATGGCCAGTCAGAAATAGGGACAGCTGTGTAAGATCTGTTCCAAAACCCATTTTCCTTCTCATTCCACGGCCCTGTGGAAGAACCGTGGGCTTGTGTTTTTCAGGCCACAGCTGACATTAACTCTTCATAGACTGGGTGTTGTAACTTGACCTTGACCACACAGGAGGGAACTCTTTACAGATGGGCCGCTGTACAAATGAGCACACTAGGCCTCAGAGGGACAGCTACGCTTAGATATTAGAACCAGTCTCAGCCAGTGGCTCTAGTGCGCGTCACCGTATCACTGGCCTGTAGAATTATGAAAAATGACAACCACCTTTCCCCCTGTCCCCTGCTTTGTCTGGCGTGCCTGAAGTCCGAGTATCTGGGCCAGGTTGGTTGTGTTCTGGTGCTCTCTGTACAGCATGGAGACATCAGGTCTGCACTGGCTTGGTAATATCCAGGGAGGAAGAGGAAACATCTGAAGTTATTTTTACTTTTGCAGGTCCTCTGGCTGTACAGGGTGGATCAAGTATTGTCTGGATCCCTTTAGGACTTTTTTGTTTTTTTTTTTTTTTTTTTGCATGGCCTCATTTCCGTCTTCCTGTTGCTAGGAAAGGGAGTTAAGCATGAGAAACTTGTGTTTACAATACTGGCCCATCCTGTGCAGAACAAGGCTCTCTTCAAAAGAGTCCCATTTAGTTCACTCACTGTACTCTGGATGCCCCCAGCTCTTCTGGACCAAATCACCCTCCCTTGAATATTTCCAAATTGAGTATTTACTCGGTTAGGTCATAAAAATACCCCTCTCATTTAAACATTGCATCATGCTTTTAAAATCTCCACAGGGACACCCAGGAAAACCCAAGTACTAAGTTTTATATTTGAAACCACCTTTTGGAGTCTCCTCACCAAGCCTTAGATGGGCAGTATCTTCCCCGGTACCCTTTAAGCCCCACATTGCTTCTGCCAATAGGAGCTGGAGTGCCAGACAGCTTAAAAGTCACTTTATTTAGTAATACCTTTCTGTGGTCCTAACACATTGGCCTGTTCTATTGGTCTTTGTTCTTTTAACCACAATACAGAACAAAGGCCAAAGGGCAAACTGTCTTGCACGTATTCCACAATTAAAGAAAACTCCTTGGGTTGTTTCAGCATATTAAAGTCTGAAACAGTTTACCATCTTCTTCACTCTTTAGAAAGTGGTGTGCATTAGATCTACAAAGCATAGGGGACATTAGAACACAAGCCACTGAGAGCAGTTTTCATGCACTCTAGGGCAAAGACCTAAGCTGGAGACCACACATCCAGACTCGAGGGTTCCGTGGCTTGGGGATAAAGGTCAGCTCCTTATTCCTGAGCTTTTAGGCTGTTTAGAGCAAGGTGTCATTCAGCTCACAGGAAAGTTAAGGCAATTTGTCAAAAGCAAACTCTTGAGGAAAAAAATGCCAGCTTGCGAGAAAGTCTGTCTGCGGAGCTTCATTTGAAACTCTCTGTACTAATGAAAAGATGATGCGCCCAGGCTAGGGCCTTGCTGCAAATCTGGCATGCCTCAATAAAAGTGAACACAGGCAATCTCCAACATTTTCTCAGGAAATGTCTTGAAATAACTTCTGACGGCACATCTGCTAACCATTTGACACTCAGTTCCTCAGGACTTTGGCTCTTCTGTGAGGGGGCTTGCTGCCTCACAGGGCACCATTCTGACCATCTGCTGCAATCTGCTTGCCAAGATGGCACAGGGTACTCCATTAATTCCACCCTTATGGTCAGCAAATTATCCTGCAGAGGACAAGCGTGCAGTCCAGATGGAAGCGGAATTAGTCAACCTCTTAGAGCCACTGATAGGTTTACATTCTGAGTGCTGCAGTCCACTGGGCTATTATTTTCCCTCATCCCTTCAGAAAACTGAATTTTGCGGGGTTAAAAAAAAATGTAACTTGAGACTGGGCATTCTGCTTTCTCCAGAGCTTGATTTTTTTTCCTACTCAAATTCGTCACATATGCCACCCCCACGAATCTTTTGGTAATGGATGGCCGTGCCTCGGCTGCATTCCTCCAAATCACCAGCCACAGCTTGAAACAACCTCTGACTCTTAAGAATGAACCCATTTGTGACCACATTCGGTGTAAAAGCTTCATTGAAAGCAAAACCGGATGAGGCGATACTTTTTTTTTCCCCCTCTACTGCGCTGATTAATGACTTAGGCAGGGTTTCCCTTCCAGTTATTGGCATAATTTGGGAACAGAGTGAACTTCAGTATCCGTCACCCGCTAGGCACTTTACGTGTACTACTCTATTTGATCCTCACAATTCCACTTGTGTCAAAAGTTCAAAAGTTATCACGGGGGCGGGGGGGGGGGAATCGGGGACAGCACACTGAGGATGTGCCACTTTCCCGGGGTTGTTCATCAAGAGGGAAGCTGATCCGAGTTTCCCAGCATCAGTCCTCGCACCAAAGGCCATGCGCTGGCTGAAATGACTCGCAGAGACAGAAAACCACGCCAACAGGGTGGGCCAGTTGCTCTGGGAGCAACCCCAATGAAGGATCAAAGGCTCTCAGCTACTGATATTGGAGGAGGGGCGCAGGGTGGGGAATTAGTCCAAGACACTGTCGCCTCGCTAGGAAAAAAAAAAAGCCATAGGCCTGGAGACTTGCTTCCTTCCTTTCCCCAGCCCACGGACTCTTCCTCCCTAGCCAAGGGCGTGGGCATCTGGTGGGGCTTTTCAGGAACCGCGTCCAACCACACAGCGGGAAAGCGCTGAGTTCCCAGTTGGAACCCCACGTGCAACGGGGGTTGGGGGTAGCTAAGGAGCCCAGGCTCAGAGATTCCCAGGATTTAAAAACAGGCGAACGCTACAAAAGAACCGAACTCTAGTATAGTGCTAAGGAAACATTTTCCCTAAGTACAGCTAAAAGTCTACGCAGTCCCTTAAATAATGCACTCTTAGGGAGAGACAAAGCTGATTTAAGATTTGTAGGGTGTAGGATCGCCAAGAAGAGATGGAACAGTCCCCAAAAGAAGTCCAACAGAGGTTGCTCGCCCCTCGGGGCCCGAGGCCAGCTTTTAGGAATAGTATGAGTCTAAGTCACCCGGACGCCAGTCTCCAGGCAATACATGTCAAGGGACATGACCTGATGTTAAAATCTCCTACAAACCCTGACCCAAGCTGCTTAAGCACACGCGTTCTACTATAGAAAGCCTGGGGCTCCTCCTCTGCAAGCGTGTCAAGACACACAGTCACAACACGGACTTGGCAGGGCGGGGTGACAAGTCCTCCTCAGCTGGTTCCCCTCAGCAGTTGACCCTAGCCAGACTAGTCCAACAACAAGGCACAAGTCCATCTTACGTGTTAGGATCATGGTGTCCGGCTCGTCTCTACACATTAAGGTCGGCGCAGGGCGGCGGGAGCGCACTGGAAACGTCGAGGCTGCCCGAAGTAATCGGGATCCCACGTCGGGACCCACGGTGGCACCCGGGACGCGAGCCCTCGCGGTCCTCAGCACATCCTGGTTCGCAGCTTCTTTACGCTTCGCCCCAGCTCGGGCAAAATCGTGGGTTTTTGATTGCTACCGCGAAGGGAGCGCTCTTAGGAAGAGGGGCTCGGAGCTGGGGAGCCGCGGCTCCAGCAGCAAGGACGCACAGCCATGGCTGAGGCTGGAGCGCACCGCCCTCCACCCGAACCCAGCAGCGCTCTGCTCTCCGCGCGCCCTAGGGGCCGCGCCTTCCTACTGAGCCCGCCCCCACGGGCAGGACCCACGCTGCGGCCGCGGGCTGAGCTCTGACTCCACCCACCGTACACCAGGTCCCGCCCAAAGCACGCCCAAGTCCGGCCCCAAGCCTCCTTCCTTCTTTCCTGGAATGTTTTCCCAGAGTCTACACTTCTGCGGTGGCGGGAAGCGCCTGAAAGTCGCCAACTACTGGCCTCTGGGGTAAAGTCAAAAGCTTGGAGGCGTTAGCTGGGTGCAGAGGTCCGGGCCTTGTGCTCAATTTTCCCTCTGAATTTTCTTGCATGGTTTTGTGTACACTCAGCCTCTCATTCCGGTTGGCATCACAAAAAACTTGCGTGGATGGTAGGGGCAGTAAGGAGGTAAAGACAGATCGCTTGGTCAGAAAGTGGGGAAAAGAAGTACCTGGTCTTTGGAGCATCATTTCCCCCTAAAGCCTGCAAGAGTAAAGAGGGAAAGTGTCTATTTAACACTGCTTTGGAAGTTTTCCCGAGCACGTGGGAGAGTCAGAATACTGCGTGCGCAGCCCTATCCGGTGTATTTCTAACTGATATTTGGATTATGGTCACAGCTCCTAGACTGGCAGATTTATGATCTCGAATGGTGATAATTTTTCCCCAAAGGCTCAAATGATTCTCAGGCAGCTTAGCTGGAGGCTCCTTATATCATAAGAAGTCCCATTTTGAAACTTGTGACAGAATATAATCAGTGGAAGGTATTTTAAAGTCTACATCAATTTTCATGAAAATTTACCTTGGAGTAAGTTGATGTTTTATGTGTGTTACCTTAACTGATGGAAACCCATTCATTCAGCACCAAGAGAGTATTTAATATGGGCAAAATGGTTTCTCTGCTGGAGCATACAACAACCAGCAAAAGGGACTCACAACCCTGTCCTCCTGGAGTTGGCTTCTTCCTAGGGAAGCTATACAATAAACAAAATAAACAGGTGGAAAACATGTAGTCTGTTGAGAGACTAGAACAGGTGATAGGCAAACTGGGGCTCAGTTTATTCTTAATAGGGCTAAACACAAATAGAAAAATATATTTCCCTAGATTTCAAAATGAATTGATTTCATAGTCAGGTGCTAGCTTACAAACAAGCCTCTCCCCACTTATAACAAGAGTACCCCAATTTACCATACCAGAATTCCTCAGCCTCTATTCAACAGATCCATGTTGTCAGGGTATTTACCTGCTGGCAAATGTTGGAGACCCAAGGGCAGTGCAGACTGCATGTGACCCCTGCCTGCCAGGAGACTATAGAATGTTGGGAAGCAAGGAGATGAATGGAAATGAGGGACTGTTGAGGGATCGGGAGGTGAAGACGTTGATAACCCAAGAAGATGGAGTTGTCCCCTGAAGTATGGATGCCAGAGGGACTGTGGACATCTGGTACTCACATCACTGAATGCACAAGGGCCTCATTCTAAATCACATATAATTTGCATATAGCTTATACACATTCTCCCAGCATACTTTTTAATAATTGTTATAGTATTGATAACATTTAGAATATGAAATACATTGTAAACACTAGGTAGATTTGCCTATGCTCAGTACAGACACAATTTTTTTCTCCAAATATTTTCTTTTTTTGCATCACTAGATGTTGAATTTAGCTATATCCCTATCCCCACCACCTACTTTTAATTTAAAGATTATTATTATTACTATTACTACTACTACTGTGTGTGATGTGTATGCAGGGACACACATATGCATGAAACTGTGTGGAAGTCTGGGAACATTATGTTTATTCTCTCCACTTTTACATGAATTTGAAGGATCAGATTTAAGTCATCAGGCTTGCCTGGTGTCTTGGTTTGCATCTCTGTTGCTGCAATAACCCCCCCCCCCCAAAAAAAACAACTTAGGGGAAGAGAGTGTTATTTCATCTTGCAGCTTACAGCCCATCAAGAAAGGAAATAAAGGCAGGAACACAGAAGCAGGAACTAAAGTAGAGGCCATGGACTAATGGTATGTACCGACTTTCTTATGGCTTGCTTAGCCTGCATTATTACGTAGTCCAAGAATACCTGCCCAGTAAGTGGCAATACCCACAGTAGTCTGAGCCCTCCAGCATCAATCAGCAATCAAGAGAATGCCTCACAGGCTAGCCAGTCTGATGGAGGCATTTTCTCAGTTGAGGTTCCCTCTTCTCAGATGACGGTAGCTTGTGTTGAGCTGACAAATAACTTTACCTACTGAACTATTTCATGGGCTCTCCAGCACTTTATACTCTTCTCCATACATTGCCCAGGCTGGCCTTGAGCTCACTTGATAGCCTCAACAGACTTTGAACTTCTGATTCTCTTGCCTGGACCTCTCAGGTAACTAGGATCACGACTCACTTAGCTCACTTAGCATTCCACTCCTCACCACGGGGTTCACTTGTCTGTCTAGGGCAGTTGACCTTAAACTACATTTATCTGCTGAGCTGCATTAACTGAGATTTGGCCTTAAGCACTGGACTCTGAGAGGCAGGCTTTGCTGTGCAGTGGAGAGCATTTGCCATGAGCAAATCAAAAAAAACCATCGGTCATGGTCACTGAATAATAGATATCCCCTGCAAGAGCCGGGGAGAGGGCTCAAGGGCCAAGGTCACTCTGTGCAAGTATGAAGACCTGCTTAGGACCCCAGCAGCCAGGTCAAAAGCCAGAAACAGGGAGCATTCTAGTAGCCACAGCACTGAGAGACTGGAGAATCCCTGGAGTTTGCTGGTTATAACCAGTCTAACCAAATCAGTGAGTTCTGGCTCATATGTACACATATGTACTCATATGTACACATACATCACATACACAAAGAGAAAAAGATTTCCCAACAGATTAGATTAGGTCTCTGTGGTGGTAGATTGCTGTCATTAAATTATTGATTCCTAGTAACAAAGGTTTAAAATATTAAGACTTTTTATGACAGCCTGTCTAGTTCACCTCTGAGGCAGTATCAGCTTCTTGGAGGCTATTCACAGCAGTGTCCAGCAGTCTCTGTAGGTTTGTTTCCTAAGGAGTGTGGAATTCCTAGGGAAAGGAAGACCTCATAGCTAGCTCCTATATTGCATAGCAGACTAGGAGAGCTATTCTTTATGATTATGGGTTCCTGCTCTATTTTGATTGAAATTAGGTATTACTGATGTTGTCCAAGGAACACCCTCTTGGGTTTTATCCCTCTACTGCATGATAGAAATGAAATACGACCTGAACATCTTGCGTGTGTGATGCCAGTGAGGCTGGTGAGTATGGCAGTCCTCAGCGGGATAGTGCAAACTGGGTTGCCCAGAGCCCCTCTAAAAGGAGAACTGCCTGGGGCTAGACAGACGTCTTGGCCTTTAAGAGCACACACTGCTCTTGTGGAAAGCGTGAATTGAGTTCCCAGCACCCACACAGGACAGGTCATAACCACCTGTAACTCCACTTCCTGGAGATTTAACGCCTCTGTTTTCAGAGGACACTGGCACATATTCCCCCACCCTGTATTTTAGTAACACGCATCATGAAATCCTTGCAAAAATGAATCTTAAGAAAAGAGAGGCCAGGAGGAGGGGAGAGAGAGGAGGGCTGCTGGTCCAGTACTTGCTGTTTGGCATGTACTAACAGCACTGGGTAAAATGTCAAAAGCTCTGTCCTCCCCCCATGCCGTCCCCCCTTTCCTTTGCTTTCTTTTCTTTGCTATGCTGATAATCAAACCAACTGCTTCTGCATACCAAGCAAGCTCTCCACCACTGAGCTACACTACCAGTCCCACTTATTTATGTCAAAGCTTCCACCGTTTAGATGCTAGAAAATAATTTAAAAAAAAAATCTGAATCCATCCCCAACAATTTCAACTTTGGGCTTCATTTATCCCTGGAGGAGTTAGTTTAAACCTCTGGTCTAGTGATGGAAGCCAAATAATCTCTGGAAATTTCTTTGCCTCCCTTAGGACCAGTGGACTCTTCTGTGCTTGGAAAATGTTGTAATGTAATTTGCGCTCAATGGAACATTGTGAAATGACTGGAGGATAATTTTGATTTGTAATGCTCAAAGGAAATATGACAAAGGGAAAAATATTGAAAATGATGTTGGCAGTTTTCAATTAAGGGGCATAATTCAATTGGAAACCCAATGGATGTCCTGAAATATTCTTTTTTTTTTTTTTTTTTAGCTTTAGGGATCCCAGTTTGGGATCTTCCTGACTCCTTCCCCTAACTGATATTTTGCTTTTTACGACACTTTCAAAACAAAAGAGCTAAAAGGTTTATGCTTTTAAAGGTTTACCAGGAGTACCTGCCCTGTTCAGCTAGTTCTGTTATTATAACATTTAGACAATTCACATTCAGAATTGGGGGAAGGCCGACTTATTCTTCTGGAAACATCTACATTATTAATGAGGGGTACAGAGAGACTCTATTGTTGTGCAAATGATAGAAATATACTTTTTTGGGGTAGCCACTTAAACCAAAGTATGAACCAACCTAGGATGTGACATCTGTCATCCAAACATGTACTTATTGAAGCCAGGAAAAGGTAATGTGAAACAAAAGTCATCAAGAAGGGATTGGAGGAGAAGTTTCTCGGGGGTGAAGTAGGGACAGACAGACTTCCAGTGGAGTTCTTTCTTTTTCTGTCTTCTCGTTGTCTTTCTCACCAACATAGTAGAGACTGAGCCGGGACAAGCCAGACCAATACCCTATTCTTGAGCTGTATCTTTAGTCTTCTTTTTATATGAAAAAAAAAAGGTTTCACTGCATTGAGCAAGATGACCGCTGAACTTGGGCCCCCATTGCTCCACCCCCCTGAGTGGAATTATGGGATGTTCACTCTACGGAAGGTCTGGATGCACTGAGTTCTTGATCTGGGATCAAATAAATACTTCAGTGAGCAGGCTTTCCCAGGATACTTAGCGTGTTTACATTAGAATTTATTTGAAAGTCTAGTTTATCTGAAGGCTCAGCTGTGGCTTAGCCTAAGGCCTCCCTGCTAGAAATGGCAGAGATGAGAACCTAACTGTGACACTCAGGCGCACGCCTCTGCCACACCCCAATTTCTCTTGATCTTTGTCAAGATGAATGTGGTTCTTTCATGTGGCCTCTGGCAACACAAAAATCAAGAAAGCAGCAAACAAAAATTGTAATTTTTTTTTAATTCCACATGAGCAACTAGGCTGCTCTCCCACGGAATGAGCCAAGTTAACTGCAGGCTTTGATTGTCTATTCTATTAGCATGCTCTGATTTGAATTCCTTTTGAGCTTGTTGCACACAATTCTTTAACTGCCAGGGATGAGCTATGCTATTTTAGAAGCAAGAGGTATTTTATCTTTGTTATTTAATACGGATTCAAATGTTCATTGTGAAGAGTTAAGAAAATGTGGAAAAGTGTAAATAAAAAAATGAGGCTTGATAATTTAGAAATATAAGATTACTGATATATATTATACAAACCAGGCTCCCGGTCACACAAAGTTGACATAATAGCATATACTTTCCATTATGCAAATATGTACTTATTTATTAAGACTGAATCTCATGTAGCTCAGGCTATCCTTGAACTCAGTATGTAGCAAAGGATGGCTTTGGACTTCTTACCTCCCTGCCTTCATGTTCCAAGTAATGAGATCACAGGCAGGAACCACCCACCATGCCAGGCTTTAGGCAGTGCTGTGGCTCAGACCCCAGCTGTATAGATCCTAGGTACAACTGAGCTACACCCCCAGCTTCTATTGTGTGACATTTTAATTCACTTAATGAAGCTCTGTTGTAGTTGCATTATATCTATCTTATGGGCATGGCAAGCAGTTAACCAAGGCTGAGCTTTTTATTTTTTTCACCCTTATCTTGAATAGGTATTCTTAAATAATACAAATTTAATTAAGAGCAAAGATAATAATTTTATAGGTGAATTTACTTACATTGAATCAAGAGGGCAAATGATACTGGGACATTTGATCTCTATCATCTGTCTATCTTATCTATTATCTATCATCTATCTATCTATCTAGCCATCTCTCATCTATCTATTTATCTATCTTATCTACCTATCTAATCTATTTATCATCTATCTATTATCTGCCTATCTATTTATCATCTATTATCTACCTATCTATTTATCATCTATTATTATCTACCTATCTATTATGTATGTATGTATGTATCTATCTATCTATCTATCTATCTACCTACCTATCATCTACCATTTATCTATCTATCTATCTATCTATCTATCTATCTATCTATCTATCTATCTATCATTTATTTACCTATTGTCTACTACCTACCTATCTAGTATCATCTGTCTTTCTGCATTGTCTTCCAGAAAGATTTTATCTTCCCTTCTTCCTTCCTTCCTTTCTTTCTTTTTTACATTTTTCAGAGTTTGAGTGTGCTTGCTTCTTGCATGATAATTTCAATTGCTATTGTTAAGGTATTGCTAAGCAAAAAGAAATGCTTCCCCATTCTTTGTATTTCAGTAAATACTCAATTTATATTGTATTCAATTTACATAACAAACTTTGCCAGCATAGCCACTTCTAAGTGGAGAGTTCAATAGCTTAAGCATGACTTTGCTGTCATGAAGCCAGAACCACTTTCTATCTTCAGAATCTTTCCTTTTCCCAAACTGAAATTCTGTTCCTGTTCAACATTAACTCCCAATCTCTTTACCTACCCTCCCTGATAGTAACCGTCCCAATGACCTTTTGTTGATTTGACTCTTGCTCAGATTTCATATAAACGATAGAAGGAATAATATAGCATTTGTCCTTTTGTGCTTAGCTCATGATTCCCAACCCATGATTCCCATGAACCCAGTGTGTTCATGTTTTTAAACCAACCAAACAAATACACATGCACATATATTGAGTACGTGTGGTGGTTTGAATGAAAATGGCTGCCATAGGATTAGAAGGAGTGCACTACTGGGAGGTGTGGCCATGTTGGAATAGGTAGCTTTGTTGGAGGAAATGTGTCCCTAGGGGTAGGCTTTGAGGTTTCAGATGATCGCTCCAGATCCGGTGTCTCTCTATCTTGTTGCTGTCTGTCGATCTGGTTGTAGAACCCTCAGCTCCTCCAGCACCATGGCTGCCTGGATGCTGCCATGCTTCCCACCATGATAATAATGGACTAAACCTCAGAACTGTAAGCCAGCCCTCGATTAAATGTTTTCTTTTATAAGAGTTGCATGATCATGGTGTTTCTTCTCAGTAATAGAAACCCTAACTAAGATAGTGTGTATAAATTAAAAAGCATATTTAAAGTTCCTATATAAACACATAGGTTTTTATTTGTATGTGGTATATATGTGTGTACTTATGTGGTTGTGTGCTTGAGTGAGTGAAAGGGAGAGTGATAGATAGATAGATAGATAAATAGATGGATGGATGGATGGATGGATAGATAGATAGATAGATAGATAGATAGATAGATAGATAGATAGATAGATCTCTATCTTAACGTTGAGTCGGAGTCTAGCACTGACTCTGCAGCTGGCTTCAGGGGCCGTTCTGTCTCTGCCTCCCTGTGTTAACATTGTACCAGACCTGTGCTTATTTTTTCTTGTGAGTGGTGGGGATCTAAATTCAGTTTTTATGGTTGTATTGCAAGTTCTTTACCAACTAAGTCATCTCCCAGCCCCCCCTGTTCAATGACACACTCTTACTGATTTAGAAGTATTATGTGTATATTAGCCATCTGTCCCTATTGCTATATTTTTTCTGACACAGGGTCTCACTGTGTAGCCTTGGTCTGGATTTATTCTGTAGACCAGAATAGACTGGAACTCACAGAGATGCTCCTGCCTCTGTCTCCTGAGTGCTGGGATTAAACTGGCCTACTTGTCATTTATTTTTAATAGTTTATTACCTGCCCTTTATACTTGTTAAGTTTTGAAATTTTAGGTCTTTCATTCAAAAATGAAAATGTCACAGAAAATCCAAAGCTCTTACTTTGTTTCTTTTTATTATAACTAGGAATTTTTCTCGGGTAGTTAATATGGATTGAAACAGGAAATGCTAAGACACAAAATCAGTTTATAAAATAAAGTTTACAATGCCTGGGATTTTTTTTCCCTCTTCATTTTATACATTCATGGTTTCAAAAACAGTTCTAAAGTTTCTTTCTTTCTGATTTTTTTTTTAACTTTTGTGATTGTAGGCATTAGGCCTAGGATTTGCGTTTTTGAGGAAAGTGCTACTACTGAACAACAGCTTCAGTCCTCTTTTGACCTTTTGTTACTACTTACAATTTTTTGTTCAGGCTAGTCTTGTGATCCTCCTGCCTCAGCATCTGAAATACCTGGGATTATAAGCCTGTGCGACCAGGCCTAGTTAATTTTTCTTGCATTTAGATGCCGTGGTTTAGATTCTTTTTCTTGAAAAAGAAATCCCCCCTCACCCTCCTAAGCTAAGTTATCTGCAGTCTTGGTCCTAATCGATGGCACTGTGGGAGGAGGGATTGGAAGACTGGTAGCTTCACCTCAGCTCCAGTCACTTTGTCTGCTTCCAGTTTGTAGCTGGAGATGTGTTCTCTCAACTCCCTCACTTGCTGTCTTAGTCATGGTTTCTATTCCTGGACAAAATATCATGACCAAGAAGTAAGTTGGGGAGGAAAGGGTTTATTCAGTTTACACTTCCACATTGCTGTTCATTACCAAAAGAAATCAGGACTGGAACTCAAGCAAGTCAGGAAGCAGGAGCTGATGCAGAGGCCATGGAGGGATGTTACTTAATGGCTTGCTTGCTCTGGCTTGCTCAGCCTGCTTTCTTATAGAACCCAGGACTACCAGCCCAGGGATGGCACCACCCACAATGGGCCCTCCACCCTTGATCACTAATGGAGAAAATGTCTTACAGCTGGATCTCATGGAGGCATTTCCTCAAGGGAGGTCCTTTCTCTGTGATAATTCCAGCCTGTGTCAAGTTGACACACAATATCAGCCAGTACACTTGCTATTATGGCCTTTCTCTTGGGAACCATTAAGTCCAAACAAATGTTTCTTCTCTGTCTCTTTTAGTGATGATGTTTTATCACAAAAGTAACTCATGCAGGTGGCTTGCATAAGTGAAACTTTCATACTAAACAGCTATGGGAGACAGGGAATAAGCCCAAGACCAAAGGCGTGATATATTTTTGAGAAACTTTCTGATTTTCAACTTTTCCATAAGTGCTAAGAGAGTGTGTATGTTCATATGTACCTCATAATAAATGAGTCCTAGAACATGTATGTTTCCAATAATCAACTATAATGCTAACAATTTCAGGTTTAATCTCTTATCACCTCATGTGAAGAACTATTTGTATGTTTGCCTCTAAATGTTCACTGTTAAAATCAATATTCAGATGTTCTCTGGACCATCTACAAAATAAAACTGCCCACCAAAATTCTAAAAGCCTGAAGGGGAACCCTGTTGTGGTTGTTTCTGCTGTGAAGGTGTTTTATATACACTGGAATTATAATATGCTGGCCTTTCTTCCTGATCGATTGATCATACAATAAGGTTGTTGTGGGGTCGGTGGGGCAGTGCCACTAAAGATAATGAACAGTACTGCCTACAATGATCACTGTAGCATGTTGGCCCTAAACATGTTGCTGGCAACCCCTTCGCAGCTCCGGGTCATTAACTTTCTTTAATAGTCAATGGGAGAGCCACAGCTTGGCTATCCCTGTGTAACTAACTCCCGTAATTATCTCTTACTGATGCAGTTGAATTAAGCTGAATTAAGCTGCATTTTGGGAAACTGCAAGGCAGCAAATCATCCATTTTCAAAAGGAGATCTGGTAACAGGACTCAAGAACTGTGAAAGACTGACATTTGAGAATTGCTCAATAGAGAAAGAACTAGATTGTCCCCTTCTGTGTTTATATTCTGACACTGAACAAATAGCTACTTCCCTGTTACTTTTGGACATCATTTTGATGGGTTAACAAAGTGAATATAGGAAAGACAATAATAAATACATAAATGCAATCAATTTGAAAAATTGACTATATTTTATGACTGAATTCTCTAGATATCTGAATTTCCAGTGACAATAAAGATAAACCTAGCTATACATTGACTTGAGTTACATCAAAAGATGTCTATCCAGAAGAAGATACACCAGGATTATACACTAAAGAAAAAAATTAGGCTATCATATACATCTCAGAATAGTAAAGGGTTATAGACCACTACTAAATTTCTTATGCAAGATAATAAAATGATCTGAACCTGGGTGCTCATAATAAAATAGCCTCAAATTTCACAAAGTAAAATTAGCAGAATTAGCAGAAATGGGTAAATATCACAGGAGTTGGAGATTTCACACAGTTCTAGATAGCTTGAGTAGACAAAATAAATAGTGATGTTTTAATGTTCACATACAGGTGTTTGTACCCATCAGTCAGAACATACATTTATTAGACATATAACCTCAATCAATTATAACATTCTGGATGCTGCAATATCAGGAACAAATAAAGGGAGATAAAATAAAATAGTAAGTGTGGGCTATAAAGTGTGTTATAAAGCTAATCGTGACAAAGTTAGAAGACGCAATATTATATCAACAACAAACAGTCCACAGAGCCTTTGGAAATTCTCTCAATAGACAGAATGCTACTCTCTGCTCATCCTGACCCTGGATCCTTCTTTGTGATCTTCAAAGAGCTTTTACTTGCAAGGTAGTTTAGCAAATGTTTTCATATAATTACTTTGGAGTTTTTGCTACTACATAAGTATGGTAGCCCCATAGACCTACTATGGAGAGATAAAATAAGAAGGTCACAGGAATTCCCGAAAGCTCTAGCTGCTTAAGCCCGCAGCAGTTAGGAGACACTGTTTTAGGCACATGTGAATGGGAAAGGTTGAAAGACCCTGACCCAGCTACCATTACACTCAACTGACTAAGAGCCTTGGCATGTGTAAAGTGAGGGGTTCACGTAACTGGATTAGGGGTTGACCAGATGGCTGGTAAAGCATTATTTCTTGGCATGTTTATGACATTGCTTTAGGAAAAGATGACATCTGAAACAGTGGACTGATTTTACCATCCAACCAGATGAGTGCCCTGACAACCAAAAGACAGAATGACAGAAGTTTTACTCTCTCCTGGAGCAGGAGAATCACCTTTGCTTTTTTGCAGTAAACTATGGGGACTCTGGAATCTGCAACAACAGTTTTGGGTTCTTGTCTTTAGCCTTGGAATGAGAACTACACCTTTGGTTTCCTTGGTCCTAAGGCTTTGAATTTGGACCAAGTAATATTAACAGTTTACTTGATTTTCCAGCTTGTTACTAGTATATCATGAGACTTCTCAGCCTCTGTAGAGAGTCAGATGTTCCTGTGTTAAATTCCTGTCTATGTGTCTGTCTGTCTGTCTCTCTTTCTCTATATGTGATCTATCTTTCTATCATCCCTCCAAACACCCATCCTATCAGTTTTCTCTAGAGAACCGTAAATTTTTAGAACCTAAAGAAAAAGTGGCCAGCTGTGCCACATCAAGGCTCCATAAGGAAAAGAGTGATAACGGATAGTGCTTTAGGTCACTGTACTGAAGTAGTTATGTAATAACTCAAAACAGCCATATTATCTGACCAAAATGGACCAACATTAGAAATCAATAACAGTATAATGATAAATGCTTTATCATTTGAATCACTATTAAATATCTAATAAAAACTTAAATACCAAAGGACAGTAAATATTAAGCTTGTATCTTATGATGAAAGATGATATTTGATGAAATATGTAACTGGGATTGCTTCTACTAGCCAAAAAGATATGGTAAAAAATTAAATAAGTGCAAAGTTTGGAAAAGGAACAAGATAATCAACTTTAAGTAGGGAAAAATGAGGAATCAATAGAAAAAAAGAATATAAAATAATAATTTTAGAAAACTCCCTATTCACTATTTAATTACTTCAAAAGACTTTTTACAATTTTTTATTGTAATTTTAAAAACCATTTCTAGTTCTATTCTGTTGCAGTGCTACTATTACAGTGTTGCAGAACTGTGAGCAGCAGTTAAGAGTCGGCTCTTCTAGAGGATCCAGGTTCAATTCCCAGCACAGACATGACAGTTCACAACATTCTGTACCTCCAGTTCCAGAATCTGATGCCCTTTTCTGGCCTTTGTGGGCACTGCACACACCCAGTGCACAGATGTACATGTGGGCAAAACATCAATAGACATTACCAAAAAAACGGTCTCAGAACCAGCGGACTAGAAGTGCTTAAAGTAATGACTATCAATATGTAAATCTGTTATTTACAATATCTCCAACCCTTTCATATTTCTTCCTTTTTATATTGTTGATCTAATATTACTAATGATGATGACAGTAATAATCATAGGAACTTGTTTCGTGGACAGGTACACACTCTCCCGTACTAGTGCAGGCTATAGACTCATTCCCCTCCCTCCATATGACACATGGGAATTATGTCTTTATTTCAGTTCTGTTGCTTCTTAAATTGTTATTATATTGCTTAGGCTATAAGGATGCATAGAGCTGAGAAAAGAAGTTCAAAAGAGGTTTCTGAAAACTTTACTGCGCTCCTCAGCATAGAGAGCCAGAGGGGAAAGCAAACAGGAACTTTTCTTCAGAAGCCTAGACATTTCGGGTGACTTTGGACTTGACACTGAGACAGACAGGTCTGCTTCTGAACAGTGTTATGGAATCTCCATTGGATTTAGGAAGAATGGAGAAATGCTGATTATAGAGAAAAGTGAAGCCATTTAGAGCGATCACTCTACTACCAGCAAGATAATGAAAAAAACAAAAACAAAAAAAGCATCCATCGGTGTCCTGCAAAGAGTGTTAAAAACAAACTGAGCAGAGCCCAGTTTTTATGCCTCTCTTCATTGTGTAGGATCATGGCTTGTATTCCTGTACAAAGCCACCACATTTTATTTAAAACAAACAAACAAAAGGCCAAAACCACCCTTCTTTTCCTTACTTGGCTATCACAGGAGCTGGACGGACCAGCTACACCATCTAGATTTTTCTGCAGATGATACTGCTGGGTCTCCTGGGAATCTAATCCAAAAGTGACCTAAATGGAAGATCCAACAGAAAGCTGAAGAATGGCAGAGAGATTGCTTCCAGTTCCCCTAAAGGGGTACATGTGGTCTTCATTTGCCCTTCTGTCCTCCACACTGACAACTTTGGGACCCAAATTATTCTATACCAGGCACTTCCATTGCATCAGCACCAATCTCGGGGTCTTCAGGACGACAAGAGATCGTACATACTTGACTGGCCTTAGGTCCGGGGAGAACAACTGTGCTAAGAAAGGATGAACTCTAAACCAGTGTACCCCCAACCCCCAAACTAGGACTGAAATAAACCAGGTCTTCTGGAGACAATAGGCTACATTTGCAAACAGCCATGAAAGAGAAGTTCTTACATCTAGATTTCCAAGTGATGCTGGATGGTGATAATTTGAGTAATCTGTAGCGGCAGTGGCATCTATCTGAAATGTAGTGCATGATGGAGCTTGTCTGCTGCAAGGAGGGCTACGGCTTGAATCTGGCTGTGCACACTCACAGACTGTGTGGAGAGACAGCTAAACAGGGCCTGTACAAAGAAGATCAACAACCAAATTGTGTGCTTGTGCACGTGTCTGTGTTTGAACGCTTAGGCTTTTTTCTCCCAAGGCCCCAACTAAAGCATCATGCTCTCCCTTGTCAGTCTTCTAGGGTTTCCTTGACAACCATCATCTAGTGGGGAAGAAATGAGATGATGCTATTTTGTGATACTAACTGGAAATCTCATAGCAGAATCCCAACAGAGAAGGTGTAACTCAGTCCTCTTTCAAGTGGGCTCCACTGTGCTTCTGCCTTCCAATTCCATCCCAGAATCAAGTTCCTCTGGGCTGCTGACTCACACTGTAGACGGATCTTAGGCCTCCTCTCCCCGGCCCCAAGATTCCAGCGACTGATAGCTCACTGTGGTCTAAGTGTTAATGATCCCTGCAGTCCCTTCTCCCAAGACACCTTCAGAATCTATTTCTTTCTTAGGAATAAGTGATGACTCAATCTCATGCTCTCCAGCCTTTTCCTAAGACAAGACCATAGCCATGTAGAACAGACAGTACTTTATCTTTTTTATCTGTGCACCCTGGGTTCTTCCTTCTGTCTTTATACAGGTTCATCCACCACACTCACTCCTGGCCAAGCATGGGCCTGATGAGGTGGGTTTTTGTTTATTATTATTATTATTATTATCATCATCATCATCATCATCATCCATATTACCTCCTGACTGTAGTTTCTCCGCACTCTACTCTTCCCATTCCCTCCCCTACCTAACCTCTCTCCCAGATCCACTCCCTCTCTGTTTCTCTTCAGAAAAGTGCAGCCCCCCCGCCCCAGAGATATCAACCTAACACAGCATAACAAGGAAACCCAGTAGGAAGGAAGGGGTCTCAAAAGTAGGCAAAAGTATCAGAGACAACCTCCATTCTGACTGATGAATATATTTTAAGCTCTCTGCTACCACTGGTTACTGTTTTCTTCATCTTCAGAGTGACAGTGGCCATGTCTACCTGACAGTGGCCATGTCTACCTGGATGGTCTGTACTAGCTGGTTTTTATGTGTCAAACTGACACAAGCTGGTGTCATCTGAGAGGATGGAGCCTCAGTTGAGGAAATACCTCGATGAGATCCAGCTGTAAGGCCTTAGTGATCAGTGGAGGAGGGCCCAGCTCATGGTGGGTGGGGCCATCCCTGGGCTGGTGGTCCTGGATTCTATAAGAAAGCTGGATGAACAAGCTATGGGAAGCAAGCCAGAAAGCAGCAACTCTCCATGGCCTCTACATCAGTTCCTGCATCAAGGATTCTTCCCGGTTCACGTTCCTACCTGATGTCCTTCAATAATGAACAGCATATGGAAGTGTAAGCTGAATAAACCCTTGCTTCCCCAACTTGCTTTTGTATTATGGTGTTTGCATACAGCAATAGAAACCCTAAGACAGTCTAACAACTGGATGGAAGGCTACGCTACTGAGAAGGGATGGGATATAAGCTCTAGTCTTCTCCTAGCTCAAAGCTGGACTGGCAGAAAGCGGGTAATTTGGAGATGAAAGGCTTCATCTGCTAATAGTTCCCCCGGGTCATCAGGCCTCTTGTTTGTACTTGGGGTTTTTTTTGTTTGTTTTGTTTTGTTTTGAAAGACTTGCCTAAGTGAATTACTCTTAGCATCCAGAATAGAGTCTTTCGTTCTGCTGGGTAACCATATCGCCTATTTAAATAACATTTCCCAAGGCTATAATAAGCATCTCTCAAGATCTGTTAGCTCAAGGCCAGTATTAAATTAGCCATTTGTCTCTGAAGGGTGTTGGATTGCCCATAAAACCAACACTACCCAAATATCTATTGTATGGTGTGTGTGTGTGTGTGTGTGTGTGTGTGTGTATGTTTCCTTAGCTTTTCCAGACACATGAAAAAAAATGGTAAAAAAAAAAGACTTTATATTGGGTTAAAGGAAGCTTTATGAATTCTCAAACCACATCTTTGTATTACAAAAATAATAATTGTAAGAGGCAGGCTCTTGCTTCTTTGCCCAGGTCCTGAACTTATGGGCTTAAGTGGTCCTTTTCTTCATCTTCCTGAGCAGCTTTGAATACAGTTGTGTGCAACTTTATCAGGCCACATCTGTATATTTATTTAGAAACAAATCTCTTTTATCAGAAAAAAAAATCCTAAAGGTTAATGTGTGTTTCATTTAAAATTCACTCACTGTCACCAAAGAATCATGACCAAAGGTAACTTTTGCAGGACAAGAAGTCAGGGACTGAGAGATGGTATCTCATACAAGGGGTTTGTTGTTTCTTTCTGTCTTTGGCACCAATACTCTAATTGATCACTCTATTGCAGTTAATAGGAGCTCAGGAGGAGCATGGGTGTCACCCTGATCATGTGACTTCCTGGCACAGATGGGGATTGTGAGAAAGAAACCCAGGGATGGCTTTAATATCCTCTTAGGAGCATGACAGATGGGGGGGGGGTACTGCTTCCTTCTCAGGAAACCAGGCCTCTGGCTATAGCTTTGCCTTAACTGTGCCTTAGATCTTATGAACTCTTTCCCCCTGAACTTTAAAGGACCTACACTTTCCAGAAACACTTTAATGTGCATGAAACAAAACCTCGGATGAAGGCTAAGAGAATAAAGTCTCATTGAAGGGTCCAATTTCGGAGATGTTTTCCTACAAACAGACTTCACCTCCAGAATAATACTTCATCAGGACACTACTTCTCTGAAGAGCAATGGCTGTAAAGACGAGGGAGCCTTTATAAGTACCATTGATTTTCAACTCTTTTTAAGGAAAACACAAAACATAAAAAACAAAAAGAAAAAAAAGAAAAAGAAAAAAACAAAGGTTGAGATTTTCCGTTTAGTGTTTCAGGTAAGACACATGAAAAGACGGGCCAAGGAGTTGGAACCCATCAGTCAGAGATTATGGGAGTTGGGGGTGAGAGAGGAAGATGAAGCAGGGGGAGAAGACCGTGAATCCTTTTGAAACATGAACAACCATCTAGGACAGGTGCATGAAGAAACGTGGGCCCCAAAACTTCAGAATGAGAAAAACCACAAATAAGCCTGGGACATACGGAAAAGCACACGGTATTAGCATGGGAAAGCTTCCTATCTGTAGATGTTGGGTCTGTCCTGGTGAGTCTATCAATCTGATAGAAAACCAATAAAAACACCAGCAGTCTGTCTTCAGGACAGTGGTCACTGATTCGTGTTGAGTGTTATCTATATCATGTTTCTGAGTTCTTTTGTCTACTCTGTGGATGAATCCCCTAAACACTTATAGGTTTATTAACATCCTCATTGTATGAGCAATTTCAGAAAACTAAACATCTCACTGTAGGCACTAGATTCAGGCCCATGGCTTCCAGCTACAGTGTATGTGGAACGTAAGCCGTATGTGTTATTTCAAGTTGGTGGAACTGAAGAGCGAGTCTAGTAATGAACACAGATAAAGGGATTTAGATTGTCAAGTAAAATAAAGGAGATACATGTATCTGAGATTGCTACTGGAAAACAAATAGCTCTTGCCTATTGATTGTATCAGGACCTCCTACACCAGTGATATTACATAGGCGATCTGTAGGCCTGTTGCCAAGGCAACATCCACCCTGTACCCAGAATCCGCATATATATGAGTAGCGCCTCTCTCTCTCTCTCTCTCTCTCTCTCTCTCTCTCTCTCTCTCCCCTCCCTCTCCCTCTCCTCCCCTCTCCCTCCTCCCTCTTCCCCTCTCCCCTCCCCCTTCTCCCCCCTCCCCCTCTTCTCCTCCTCCTCTTCCTCTCTCTCTCTCTCTCTCTCTCTCTCTCTCTCCCCCCTCTCCCTCTCTCTCTCTCCTCCCCTCTCCCCTCCTCCCCTCTCCCCTTCTCCCCCTCCTCCTCTCTCTCTCTCTCTCTCTCTCTCTCTCTCTCTCTCTCTCTCTCTCTCTCTCTCTCTCTCTCCCTCTCCTCTCCCCACTTTCTTTTCACTGCCACCCTGTCAGTTCGCTCCAATAAACCCCACGTGGAACTGTTTGGCCTGGTGTGGTCTCTCTGCAGCAGCCCATGTCGCTCACTGCAGCGCCCCCGCCCTGTGCCACTGCTGCAGTCGCTGTGAAGGTCATAACACCTATGCTTTATTACTAAGGTGTTTTTGAAATGGTTCAAGGCATAAAGCACAAAACATAACAATTGTGACTTTATTAAAACATGGGGAAGTGAAAAACGGGATGACGGGACTACTTTTCAGCCTATGCAGCATTGTAAATGTCAAATCCTACAGTCAGATTTACCGGCTGTTAAAACTGATTTACAAGAGAGCAGTAAAGCTTCCCCTCTCTTCATGTGCAGAAATGTGTGAGTGATGGATGTGCATTATGCACGTTCATAACTGATCCTAACAAGCATGTCTATTGGAGTTTTAGTCCACATGTGATATTTCTGTGTGATATTTGTTGTGATCATAAAAAGAGAAAGAGGCGTGAGAATGTGGTATACAGCGGTGTGGGGGAAGGGAGTGCCTCAGCAGGTCCATGTCAAGGCATCCCTTCCCCAGAGGGACCAGACAAACGCAGGCATAGTATAGAATAGAGTTTATTCAGGGCATGGGATGGGAGTTAAGGGGGGTAGTGGAGGCAGAGAAAGGCAGAGAGAAGGAGAGAGTAGAGAAGCAGAGGCCAGCCATGAGGAGAGCCCAAGAGGGGCAAGAGAGAAGCTGAGAATGAGAGAGGTAAGAGAGAGATGAGAGAGAGAGGAGGGGGTGAGCAGCCCCCTTTATAGTAGGCCAGGCCTACCTGGCTGTTGCCAGGTAACTGTGGGGTGGAGCTTAGACAGAACCCTAACAATATTGCTCATAACATTCTTAAGAAAGAACACAGTTAAAAAATATATTTCACTAAGAACTCATATTCAAAACAATGGACAGTTTGCTGTAAGCCCAGGTTAAGAAGTTAAACCTAATTTTAAAATAAAAGCAGACATATACTTCACAGACGTAACAGTGGCTTGCTTTATGATGCGTCTATGATGCTGATATATATAGTATTTCTTGTTATTGCTTATTAGTATTCAATTACAAAAATTTATTCTGAAATTGGACTTGTTCCTAGTTGGGCTATTATAAAAAGGGATGATGTGAGCATAGCATTGTTATAGAATGTTTAGAATGTTTTCTTGTTTTTTTTTTTTTTCTTTTTCAGTTCTGGCCAAGAATGTAAAACTTTTTAAAGGCCAATTGCCTGAACAGCCAGGTCAAGTGTTCTACCAATGGTTGCCATGAGCAACAACTGGGGGCAGAAATACACTGCCTACGTTTTATGGCTTCCTATTAGTTGAACAGTCTGACCTTTTGCTCCACGTTTGCTAAATATAAGCTGAGGACTGCTTTGAGGACAGGATTTTGCTAGACTCTAAGGTATGCCTTATGAGCCAGGAGCTGATTCCATAGAGAAGTCCTGGTCTTTAGAGAGAGACAACAGTGCAATACTTCCTGAAATCAGAGTGTTTTGAAAGGCTGTAGGACAGGAAGGCTGGGTACCACTTGCTAATAAATGCAAAGAGTTTTGAGGGAAGGGCTCATCTGCAAAGTTTTCAGATACAATTCAATTCTGAGTTTTAAATTTATAGTAAGGATATATATATATATATATATATATATATATATATATATATATCTCCTCAGTTTCAAGAGTATCTGATTTAAAGTTAATAGAGCATCTTTGTTTAATGAAGTTACTGTTCTCAGTAAATTATGTGATAGTTTTAATTTCCATGATATACTGAAGGAATGACTGAAAATAGGTTGAACTTGTCCTTCAAAATCTGATTGTAAGCATTACTGTGAAGCACTGCTGTATCTCTATTAGGTCTACCAATACATGGATCAGGTTATCAATTATCTGAAAAGATGCTGCTTTTTTTTTTTTTAGTCCTGGGAAATCAGTTGCTAACAGAAGCTACTCATTCTGAGCTTATGACTCAATAAAGCTTGGTAACTGCTTTTTAAAGCAGCACACTCTTTTGCTGGGATTTGAACTCAGACCCTTTGGAAGAGCAGTCAGTGCTCTTAACTGCTGAGCCATCTCTCCAGCCCCCAAAGTAGCATACTCTAAGACATGTTCTTTCCTAGGCTCTTCCCTCTCTTGAGAAAACCGAAATATATTCTTTACTGCATAGTTCCATATCTTCAGTGTAGACGATGGTAGCTAGTAGAGATGACTGAGATCGAGAAGAAAAACATTCTGATCTCTTACACAGAAATACTAAATATGTAGGTAAGGGAGCTTTACTATAGTAATCACTTTCTTTTCACAAATAAAAAAACATATAAATGTAATGCATACATTATCAAATCAATGTAGAATCAAATGAAACCAAAAATGAAATATCAGCATTCCATGGGGGTAAGTTTGGGATTATTCAAATCATATCTTAGCAGGTATTTGAACATGAATATTTTCTTTTTGTTTGTGTAGACATATATTTATGTTTGTAAATATACATTACTTCTTCAGTAATTTCTAGGAAAACTTGCTGACAAATTCCTTTTTTAAGAAACATTATTATAGGTTATAATGTCATTTCAATAGAGATCTATCAAATTTCTGTTTGTATAGAATTCTGTTACATGGCTAAATCATACTTACTTATATTTTGATGGGCACCTGAGTGTCACAGTTTTTTTGAATTTTGTTATTACTATAATCCTACTGTGGTGAATATCCTGCTGCCTACAGGCTTTAAGGAGCGGTGAGCACATATCAAATTCTACTCACCAAAAAACCACAAAAGAAAAGGAGACTATTATAAGGCAGGAATCAACCTTTATCGCCTTGAATTCTAAGCATTGCAGTTTTCGTAACTGTCCTATTTTTATATTTTTAGGGTTAAAAACAGATGTAAATCTATTTTATAGGAAAAAATATGTTCAACAAAATTGATATTTTCAATATCTTAGAACATTAGGGTAAATGCTTTTAGCTGAATAAAATAGGCAGGCTAGGATTAGTAGTGTACATATAGTTATAAGTCATACTGTTGGCTTTATCATTTATTATTTGAGATCTCAACATTTGGTTTAAAATCTTGCTAAGTGTGAATTAATGCCAAATCTGAGTTCTCTTGTAGGCACCACTCACTAATGGAAGTGTGTAGTAGGAATGGCAGGCTCACTGGTAACAGTTCACAGAGCCTTAGTTGGTTACAACGTTAATGAACTGTATCCATTATAAACCTCAAACCGATAAGATGACATGAGGCTAGTCCTATTTCACTTTCTATTATGGATTCTTTAGATATTTTTAAAAGAAGCACATTCAGTCAGGTGTTGGTGGTGCGTGCCTTTAGTCCTAGCATTCAGAAGGCAGAGGTAGGCGGCTCTCTGTGAGTTCAATGCCGGCCTGGTCAAGAAAGTGAGTTCCAGGACAGTCAGGACAGTTACACCCAGAAACCCTGTCTTGAAAAACAAAACAACAACAAAAACCAAATAAACAAGTGAAAAGTAGCACATCCTCTGTTTCCAACTTACAAAGTTCGAGGGAAAATTGCAATCTATCTTCTTGTTGTTCAACCAAAACAGAGTAGCATTGCAACCTAGCAACAGTGTCAAGTTATTCAAGATTAATAATCTCTGAAGCACAGTACAGTTCCATTGGGAAGCTAGTTTCCATTAATAACCACTACATTTATTGCCTCCCAACTCTTACCCTAAGTTATGGTTTACAGTAACTTCCTCAAATCCATCTGAGGCCGAAGGGACACCCTAAATGATATGAGTTATAGACACATAAAGATGAAGCTTTCCTTTGACTTCTTCCTGCTATGTCAAATGACAAGTGAGAAGGCTAGAGTGCAGCAGACAAGCAGACACTCTTCCTATGCCAGCTCTGGCTTCACATTGTCCCACCATGTGAAGAGAACTGTCTTCCTTCCCGCCAAGCCCTAGACAAACCCACCAAGTAGTCTCTCTTGGGAATATGGACTCTTCGTTCACTGGTGGGCCACTTACGACACACTTCTGATCCCTTCCTTCCAGGGTTTATTCAGAGTTGTTGGTTAGAAGGAAAGGGTGGGTTCCCACTTTTGTAAATTCTAGAATGAAAGGTTATGAAAAGGCCAAGTGTCCTTGTATCTGATTTGGCTAGTGAGAATGTTTGCAACTAAGAACCCAGGGGTTTGGTGGCCACAGCCTTGTTTGCCACAACCCTAGGAAGAACTTAACTAGTGCCTAGTAATTATAAAATCTACCTAGGAGAAATCTTACACTTTTTTGCATTGAAGGTGGAACAGTCACTGAGGTCAATGTCTATTTTCAGAGAGAGCCTTCTATTGTCCTTGCACGTGTGTGTGCATGAGTGTGTGTGTGTGTGTGTGTGTGTGTGTGTGTGTGTGTGTGTAAATGTAACACCAAGATTAGCTGTAGAACTTGGAATGTGATTCTTAGATGGGAGGTATAAACTGTTCCCTCAGAACCCTGAGACAATTTAGCAGGATCTTCTTGAAACTAATCATGCATGTCACACTGACCTTGCAAACAAAATTATTCACATCATATGGGGCTGGTTGCTTGTTTACTTCCTTGAACCATGGCATACAAATCAAAACCATTATCCAATGAAACAATTCCCCCTTTTGGTAGAAATGATGAAGTGTGAAATACTCTGTCTAATATACTATCTAATACAAAGATCCTTTAATGGTATAAAGAAGGAGGGACAGCAAATACCCTTAAATGCAAGTTGAAAGGAAATGCAAGAATAGAAGGTGAAATGGAACCATTGGGGAACCATTTGATCTCAGGGAAGAGCATAGAGCATATTTTGAGATAGCAGAGTATAATTAAGACAAAACAAGAGAAAGGTGTGAGGATCAGGGGGTGATTTTGCATTTGAAAAAATAATAGAAGGTAATCACCACATTGCTATCTATTAGCTTGGTAATCATAGTAAGACAGCCTAATCTAAGAAGATGGAGCCCAGAAAGGTCGAACTCTCTATGTCCTATGAAAACAATAAGTGTACTCCTACCGGTGATGGCAAAAAGATTTTTCAATAATCTCATTTTGAGCCCCAAAATATAACTGACAACCATGTGACCCTGTTCCAATTCTGTCAAAATCAAAGTGTCTGTTCTTGGAGACTCTGGCATTTTTTGTGTGTGTGTGTGTGAATGAGAATTTTGATTTTATCATTTTTATTTCACTTGGGATTATAATTATATTCCTTTTCACCAGACCACTTTATATTTCCTCTCGTTTTTTAAACTCAAAAGTATGCTTTATTACAAAAATAAATAGTAAAGGGGAAAACTTCTCTTGGCTTTACAATTCACCCACCCATTTACAGTAGGAGAATTGTTTGAAACTAGATATCATGGGAATAGTTCAGAGCTTAGAACTAGTGCATATAATCTAGCTGGGCTTTGTTTAAAATTAAAAGCCTTCAAATCCTCTTTAAAATACATGGCAAGAAGTCACATTTTTATTGGTTTATCAGTGTGTCCTATAAAAGGTCCTTCATGTTTTTAACCGTAGTAGGTAGAGGGTCCCCTACCCAATACCACGTAACATCAAGAGGGAGTTTAGCGTTTGTTAAGTTCAACATTCATGGGCAACATGCTTAGCCAGATTTATTCGTGGTTCTATTAAAAGGAAAGGAATAAACAACAGTAACAACAACAAAACACCATTTCTCCCAAATTCATTTCTTCTTCATGGAACAGCCAGACAGCTTACAGTTTAACTGAGGGACAGTTGCCTTAAACAATGTGTGCATTTACTGGGAAAATGCTAAGTATCCAACAACACCTCTATCTTCCTCTATTTTCACTAAAAACAATGGATGTTAGGGTTAGACAAGAAATAGGCAATTGAGCTAAAGTATAGGAGAAATGCATTCCATAATATCCTCCTCGGGTCAAACAATATTTGGGTAAGATATTTAAATTCCATTGTGTTTTTAGTAGAGAAATCTGGAGCATCGGAGATGCACACATTTCCTTTCACCTTTCCCTCCAACATTCTCTCAATAAAGTTTCTCAGTTCCCTCTGATGCCAGTGTTAGTCTTTATAGGGAACATGTGCACATTCGCATGAACAAATTCCCTCCCCCACATCCCTCAATCCAGTGATTCTGTCACCCTCATTCCTCTGACGCTTCGGATCATGGGGCAGCTGTTCAATTTCATATTCTGAAAAAGTGTAATAAATCAGGGTACCAGCTTACCCAACCTGTCCTAGCACTGAAATTGATCAGAGTCATAGCTCACAAATGCCTGGACCTGTGTTGTGAAGTACCTCTCTGAGAACCAGGGCTCTATTCATATAGACAGCTGCAGAAAGTAGCAAGGAAATTTGTGTAATTAGCGAAGCAGGCACAGATAGGATTTTTGGCTTCAGATTCAAATTCCACTCCATGATTCCAAAGTGGAGAGTGTTCTGTGATCTGCCAATGTGTGGCTGATTTCCCTCCTAGGCCTCTTAATCAAATACCAGCACCATGGCAGGAGCCCAAAAGACTGTAAGGGGTGGAAGCAGAAAGTCCTCACATGTGCATCCCCTCAAGCTTTGGTTCCACCGTTCTTACTAAGCCATAGAAATTGTGGAGAAAACTCTGCCATGGGCAGCAGCTGGGCATTCCAAGAAGTACCATTTGTGAGCTAGGGATACTTGCTAGCTACCCAATAGCCTCAAGACTTGGTCACATTCCCCATGCTCTGATGTTGGCCTCCCTGTAAGATAGCCAGACTCCTGCATATTCTCGCTTTCAGGGCTTCTAGTGGGTGGAGAAGGGACTTAGTCGGCTGTCTGTGCTCTGTGCCCCAACATGAAGTCTAAGAACTCCCTCGCTTGAGGCACCACCCCATTCAACACCCACTCTTTTGTTTACTTATTATGCAACCTACTGGTGTTGTGCCTCAATTATAAACCCAGACAGGGGCTTTCCTTCCTACTCCATGACTCTCTCACATAATAACTTTCTTGGGTGAGCTGGCACCCATCCTGGGCAACAGACCCCACACACGGATTCCACTGTCTTCTCAGCGACACCCAGAGCAATGTGTACATGGGACCCTGAAAGGCGGGGGGTGGGGGGGAGTCACTGATGCATGGGGACTGCAAAGTTAGTCCATCTGGTGTGTGAATCTGAAGAAGAAATGGCATGAAGAAAGAAGGGAAGGGATGAAGGAAGGAATGGAAACCACCACCACCACCCCCAGGTAGATAGGCAATCACAACACCATAATGCTAGCTTTAAGCCATAAATCTTTGAGTCATAAAGAATGACTCTGATGAGTGGACCAAATGCCTTTTGACTCAGAGCGTGTTCCAGTACCTGTCCCGGCTTGATTTAGAGCCTTGAAATGTTTCTCATCATCTCCATGTGGTGTTCAGAGTGCTGTCACCCTGGAATGCTGGGTGGACCTGTCTCCAGTTTGTCTCACCTTAGAGGGTAAGTGATGCCTTGTGGACTCCTCCCTGCATTCTCTCTCCTTACCGCTCTCATCAGTAAGACATTCAGAACGAATGACTTGAAACCAGAGACAGCTTAACTCTCTTAAAATAGAAGGTTTTTAATCTGGGGGCAGGGAGGAACTGTAGGTAATGAGCATCTTTTAATGTTTTGTGAAGGGCAGTGGATCTGGGGTGTTGGGGTAGGGGGAATGGGCCTGAACAAAAGGTTATTCTATATGTATCCCCATCTGATCTGACATCTGTCTGCCTATCTGTACTGACTTAGATGATGCTGTTATTGAAAATGCTGGTATAGAGACCATCCTGACAGTTATGCCAAGAATTCTAAGAGCAGTTCTGAAAGGAGCAGGGTCAGAAAGAACTCTTAGGACCCATGAGGCCTCTCCTAAAGAATCAATGCCTTGTTCTTTAGTCTCACCCTAACCCACCATCCCTACCCAGTGACTGACTGGATTATATGGCCATGTTGCTATGGAAACAGTTCACATCTCTTAGTAAGCTTCTTCTGGCAGATATCAACTGAAGTAAAAGAACATACACGGCAATGCTATGCTTCTTAACCTGTGGGAAGGGTTCCACATTGAGAGCCTCATGCTTCTTATGAAAACTCTATAAGTCAATACCCATCACATTTACAGATGGAAGAAACTAAAGATCTCACCTATTTACATTGCTATTAATATGTATGTCAAAGTCCTGTGATGAAGAGGATACATGTTACTTTCAGGGCATATAAAATTTACAGCAACTTTTTAGTATCATATTTCAAATAATATGGATAATAAAAATATAGGTATGGTCCTGTGGGTATTTTAAAAATGTATCTGATTTAAGTAATTTATATCTAAGAGTCTGGAAATGACTGCCAGAGTAGCTACATAGACATGGAGATCTTTTATCAAATACTGCAGTGTTTGTTCAACTTCATACACAATAGAAACATCCTAAGGCATCAGTCAATGGCCCAAGCTGAGGAGCTAAAACAATTCTGAGAGTTGAAGAATATCACGGCAGTTATTGTCTTGATTACTAAGTAGTGGAGACTAGTTTTTATACATCAGGCTTTGGGGAGTCTATGGTCGTTATCAAACTGGTCGATCTTTCCCTAGCAACATTGTGTTTGCAGGCACTCATTCATGAGATTGAATCTTGTACCTTCCCGGAGTTTGACTCTAAGGGGTCTAGAGACAGATGCAGGAAGGTTGATAGACAGTTGAATAGTGGGTGATTTTAGTTTCAGCAAGCATTCCTATAAGATAGCCACACTTAGTAGCAATAGTTAAAAGTGAAGTTACCAAGAATTTTAGTTCATACATTTATAATATATTTTACTATTTAGTTAATGTCAGATTGTTTGGTGAATTATGTAGTTAGGCAATCAAAACTGAGAAAAGAATGTAATTGACCTAGCGTTGGCTACTGCTTCTAAGATCTTCCAGAAAGCACTGAGGATCAAGAAATACTTGCGGAGACTGTGGGAATGTCCTTATACTAAGACTGCCAGTCTAAGCTGGTAGAGAGCCTAGGAAGAAACCTTAAGTCAACTGTATCAACTAAGAGTCTGTGAGAGTGCTATAGGGTGGCTTTGTCCTGTAACTATGGAGTAGGGTAAGGAGGGACAAGCAGCGATGCATTTTGGTATATGGAAAGCAGAGGAGGGGATGATGTGTGTCACTTCCAGACTAAGGTGACTATTGTTTCTAAGGAATCAGTCTTGGGAGAGAGCCAGCAAGGTCATGACGTGTGTATAGCTCAGTGTACAAGGACTACATCCATCATTTAAGCCAGTTGGGTTGGTGTTGGGTAACATGACCGATCTCTTCCTGTGACTTCCTAGCATATTTATGGCTTTCCTTTTGGAAGTTCAGTTCCTGTAGCATTGATTCTCACTAGATCTCATTCAGATGAAGATATCTGGACACAGGACCACAGATATCCAGAAATGTGTAACTTAGTTGAAAAAATTTTCCCTTATAGAGGGGACAAGGGATAGGAAATGGAAGACATTCCTACTTCTCAGCAAAGAAAGAGCTCTTAGATATTTTCAGAATTATCTTTAACTCAAAGACATCTCTTCAGAGCTTTGATATGTGTTGTGGTCCCAATGGATCTATCGGATTGACTAAGGGCAAAGTTGTTTATATGCTATTGTTTGTGGTGGTTGTTTGGTTGGTTGTTTTCCAAGACAAGGTTTCTTTGTGTAGCCTCAACTGTCCAGGAACTTGTAGACCAGGCCGGTGTAAAACTCAGAGATCCATCTGCCTCTGTCTCCCAAGTGCTAGGAGTAAAGGCTTAGGCCACCACCTCCCAGTTTGTTTATGTTTTAATAATGCACTGGAATAGCCTGAAGTGAGAGTAGAGGAAGAACTGTTGCCAGGGGTAGGAAAGGAAATCTAGAGCGGTAGAGACTGAGTCTGCACTGCTTACTGTCAGATTGGTTTTGCAACATTCTGTGGGTATGAGTGTATATTCATAGGACACCGGTAAGGTGGGAAGCCATCAGAACAGGGAGTTGCAGAATGGATTCAGACTATTCTATGATTGGTTTTAAGTTGATCTCTCTGTTTTCCCTTCCTCTCTCTTTTTCCTTTTCCCAAGCTAGTTCAGGGCATCTCAACTTCTAACCTTTCTGTTTCAGCCATTCAGGTGCTGGTATTATAGGTCTGTGTTGCCGCTTTCAGTTCGGTTCTCTTACAACTGTCAAATATAATGACATTTAAATTACAGATATGCTAAAAATGATGTTAAGTATTAATTATGTATGATTAAGAATATATTTGGAGTAAAAGAAAAAAACCATTTCATTGTGTATCTGGAACTCAAATTTCACTGGTTATTCTGTATTTTTAACTATAGGTTTAGCAACCCTACTTTATACCATAGTCTAAGCATTAAATTTGAAAAAGACAAAAGATAACTAAGTGAGAGAAAGACAAACCTTATAACTTAGTATAAGTTGGAATGGGGAAAGGGAACGAGTATGAAATGATCTGCACACGGACAACTGAAAGGATACACAGATGCTATATGGGCTAAGAAACCATCTTCTCGCTTTTCCAGATATACTCTGATGTTCTTACCAAGTATGTCAGTGTGAACTTTTTGCAGCCACGGAATGATCTCTATCTGTGGGCTCCATCGCCATCACTAACAATACTGTTAGTGGGGAAGGTGGCTACATGAGCAGGAATCTGTTTACTGTGGCTTTTTTGAGAGAGAGAGAGATAGATTTGGCCAGCATATAGAGATTTTAAATACCTGCCACTTCAGCTACGTTCCTCTAAAGATGATAGCCATAGCAAGTAAAAGTTCGTTCCCTGAGTGGTTGCATTTTTAATGCCTCTCCTGGTTATGTCACTTATCGGGTAGAGGAGTCCAGAAATGCAAACCTGTGATAGGGGTAATCTAGGGTCATTGACATCTCTCCCCTCAGTAGTACGGTCCAATATTGTGTCACTAATACACCATCAGTCAGGGCCATGCCTTAAAGACTCTGAAAAAGGGAGCCACTGGGATTGGGGAAGGCCTAAATCTCTGAATCTAAGAGCATATGGTACAAAAACACCCACCTCCACTATAACCACTTTGATCACCAAACAGAATGAAACAAAACAAAACAAAACAAAAACTCCTTAACTAACCTTGTCGCCCTTCCTTCCCACGTTTTCTTTACATCCAGAAATTAGCTACTAGCTCAGAACCTTGATTTTTTTAAAACCACTATATTACTGTCTTTGCCTAATGTTGATGAGATATGAGTCTTAGACTATTCCCCTCCCTTTGCAAGTGCATCTTCCAGCAACCCCTACCGCTGTTTACTGCCAGGTCTTTGCTGCATTTCATCAGGACCATTAACCAGTGTCTAACTACTCTGTTCCTCAAGCCACTTTATACAAAACAACAAAATAAGACAATTTAAACTTCTGAACATTTTTTTTCTCAAACACATTTCTGATTATATATTTTGTCATTTAAGATCCTTCAAAGGCATTCCTTTCTACCAAGTCCAGCTATTGGGTAGGAAGGTTGTAGAAGATGACATCCAGCTGAGGCCTGACAGGCCTGACAGGGGAGCACAGAGGGCCCTGGGCCATCTGGTGTCTTGTAGTTATGAGAGTGAGTAGCGAAGCAGATAGGAGGGTCATGAAGCCATCTCTATAAATGAAAATGAACAAGGTGGAGAAATTTGCTTACCTCCTTTCAATGAAACCCACCCTGGGAAATGAAATGAACTCTGAATGGGTAAGAAAACAAGCTGGAAGGGGCTGAAGTCCACAACTAGAAGAGACGGGAAGGGGCTGAAGTCCACAACTAGAGGAGACGGGAAGGGGCTGAAGTCCACAACTAGAGGAGACGGGAAGGGGCTGAAGTCCACAACTAGAGGAAGCGGGAAGGGGCTGAAGTCCACAACTAGAGGAGACGGGAAGGGGCTGAAGTCCACAACTAGAGGAGACGGGAAGGGGCTGAAGTCCACAACTAGAGGAGACGGGAAGGGGCTGAAGTCCACAACTAGAGGAGACGGGAAGGGGCTGAAGTCCACAACTAGAGGAGACGGGAAGGGGCTGAAGTCCACAACTAGAGGAGACGGGAAGGGGCTGAAGTCCACAACTAGAGGAGACGGGAAGGGGCTGAAGTCCACAACTAGAGGAGACGGGAAGGGGCTGAAGTCCACAACTAGAGGAGACGGGAAGGGGCTGAAGTCCACAACTAGAGGAGACGGGAAGGGGCTTGAAGTCCACAACTAGAGGAGACGGGAAGGGGCTGAAGTCCACAACTAGAGGAGACGGGAAGGGGCTGAAGTCCACAACTAGAGGAGACGGGAAGGGGCTGAAGTCCACAACTAGAGGAGACGGGAAGGGGCTGAAGTCCACAACTAGAGGAGACGGGAAGGGGCTGAAGTCCACAACTAGAGGAGACGGGAAGGGGCTGAAGTCCACAACTAGAGGAGACGGGAAGGGGCTGAAGTCCACAACTAGAGGAGACGGGAAGGGGCTGAAGTCCACAACTAGAGGAGACGGGAAGGGGCTGAAGTCCACAACTAGAGGAGACGGGAAGGGGCTGAAGTCCACAACTAGAGGAGACGGGAAGGGGCTGAAGTCCACAACTAGAGGAAGCGGGAAGGGGCTGAAGTCCACAACTAGAGGAAGCGGGAAGGGGCTGAAGTCCACAACTAGAGGAGACGGGAAGGGGCTGAAGTCCACAACTAGAGGAGACGGGAAGGGGCTGAAGTCCACAACTAGAGGAGACGGGAAGGGGCTGAAGTCCACAACTAGAGGAGACGGGAAGGGGCTGAAGTCCACAACTAGAGGAGACGGGAAGGGGCTGAAGTCCACAACTAGAGGAGACGGGAAGGGGCTGAAGTCCACAACTAGAGGAGACGGGAAGGGGCTGAAGTCCACAACTAGAGGAGACGGGAAGGGGCTGAAGTCCACAACTAGAGGAGACGGGAAGGGGCTGAAGTCCACAACTAGAGGAGACGGGAAGGGGCTGAAGTCCACAACTAGAGGAGACGGGAAGGGGCTGAAGTCCACAACTAGAGGAGACGGGAAGGGGCTGAAGTCCACAACTAGAGGAGACGGGAAGGGGCTGAAGTCCACAACTAGAGGAGACGGGAAGGGGCTGAAGTCCACAACTAGAGGAGACGGGAAGGGGCTGAAGTCCACAACTAGAGGAGACGGGAAGGGGCTGAAGTCCACAACTAGAGGAGACGGGAAGGGGCTGAAGTCCACAACTGGAGGAGACGGGAAGGGGCTGAAGTCCACAACTGGAGGAGACGGGAAGGGGCTGAAGTCCACAACTGGAGGAGACGGGAAGGGGCTGAAGTCCACAACTGGAGGAGACGGGAAGGGGCTGAAGTCCACAACTAGAGGAGACGGGAAGGGGCTGAAGTCCACAACTAGAGGAGACGGGAAGGGGCTGAAGTCCACAACTAGAGGAGACGGGAAGGGGCTGAAGTCCACAACTAGAGGAGACGGGAAGGGGCTGAAGTCCACAACTAGAGGAGACGGGAAGGGGCTGAAGTCCACAACTAGAGGAGACGGGAAGGGGCTGAAGTCCACAACTAGAGGAGACGGGAAGGGGCTGAAGTCCACAACTAGAGGAGACGGGAAGGGGCTGAAGTCCACAACTAGAGGAGACGGGAAGGGGCTGAAGTCCACAACTAGAGGAGACGGGAAGGGGCTGAAGTCCACAACTAGAGGAGACGGGAAGGGGCTGAAGTCCACAACTAGAGGAGACGGGAAGGGGCTGAAGTCCACAACTAGAGGAGACGGGAAGGGGCTGAAGTCCACAACTAGAGGAGACGGGAAGGGGCTGAAGTCCACAACTAGAGGAGACGGGAAGGGGCTGAAGTCCACAACTAGAGGAGACGGGAAGGGGCTGAAGTCCACAACTAGAGGAGACGGGAAGGGGCTGAAGTCCACAACTAGAGGAGACGGGAAGGGGCTGAAGTCCACAACTAGAGGAGACGGGAAGGGGCTGAAGTCCACAACTAGAGGAGACGGGAAGGGGCTGAAGTCCACAACTAGAGGAGACGGGAAGGGGCTGAAGTCCACAACTAGAGGAGACGGGAAGGGGCTGAAGTCCACAACTAGAGGAGACGGGAAGGGGCTGAAGTCCACAACTAGAGGAGACGGGAAGGGGCTGAAGTCCACAACTAGAGGAGACGGGAAGGGGCTGAAGTCCACAACTAGAGGAGACGGGAAGGGGCTGAAGTCCACAACTAGAGGAGACGGGAAGGGGCTGAAGTCCACAACTAGAGGAGACGGGAAGGGGCTGAAGTCCACAACTAGAGGAGACGGGAAGGGGCTGAAGTCCACAACTAGAGGAGACGGGAAGGGGCTGAAGTCCACAACTAGAGGAGACGGGAAGGGGCTGAAGTCCACAACTAGAGGAGACGGGAAGGGGCTGAAGTCCACAACTAGAGGAGACGGGAAGGGGCTGAAGTCCACAACTAGAGGAGACGGGAAGGGGCTGAAGTCCACAACTAGAGGAGACGGGAAGGGGCTGAAGTCCACAACTAGAGGAGACGGGAAGGGGCTGAAGTCCACAACTAGAGGAGACGGGAAGGGGCTGAAGTCCACAACTAGAGGAGACGGGAAGGGGCTGAAGTCCACAACTAGAGGAGACGGGAAGGGGCTGAAGTCCACAACTAGAGGAGACGGGAAGGGGCTGAAGTCCACAACTAGAGGAGACGGGAAGGGGCTGAAGTCCACAACTAGAGGAGACGGGAAGGGGCTGAAGTCCACAACTAGAGGAAGCGGGAAGGGGCTGAAGTCCACAACTAGAGGAAGCGGGAAGGGGCTGAAGTCCACAACTAGAGGAGACGGGAAGGGGCTGAAGTCCACAACTAGAGGAGACGGGAAGGGGCTGAAGTCCACAACTAGAGGAGACGGGAAGGGGCTGAAGTCCACAACTAGAGGAGACGGGAAGGGGCTGAAGTCCACAACTAGAGGAGACGGGAAGGGGCTGAAGTCCACAACTAGAGGAGACGGGAAGGGGCTGAAGTCCACAACTAGAGGAGACGGGAAGGGGCTGAAGTCCACAACTAGAGGAGACGGGAAGGGGCTGAAGTCCACAACTAGAGGAGACGGGAAGGGGCTGAAGTCCACAACTAGAGGAGACGGGAAGGGGCTGAAGTCCACAACTAGAGGAGACGGGAAGGGGCTGAAGTCCACAACTAGAGGAGACGGGAAGGGGCTGAAGTCCACAACTAGAGGAGACGGGAAGGGGCTGAAGTCCACAACTAGAGGAGACGGGAAGGGGCTGAAGTCCACAACTAGAGGAGACGGGAAGGGGCTGAAGTCCACAACTAGAGGAGACGGGAAGGGGCTGAAGTCCACAACTAGAGGAGACGGGAAGGGGCTGAAGTCCACAACTAGAGGAGACGGGAAGGGGCTGAAGTCCACAACTAGAGGAGACGGGAAGGGGCTGAAGTCCACAACTAGAGGAGACGGGAAGGGGCTGAAGTCCACAACTAGAGGAAGCGGGAAGGGGCTGAAGTCCACAACTAGAGGAGACGGGAAGGGGCTGAAGTCCACAACTAGAGGAAGCGGAAAGGGGCTGAAGTCCACAACTAGAGGAGACGGGAAGGGGCTGAAGTCCACAACTAGAGGAAGCGGGAAGGAGCTGAAGTCCACAACTAGAGGAGACGGGAAGGGGCTGAAGTCCACAACTAGAGGAGACGGGAAGGGGCTGAAGTCCACAACTAGAGGAGACGGGAAGGGGCTGAAGTCCACAACTAGAGGAGACGGGAAGGGGCTGAAGTCCACAACTAGAGGAGACGGGAAGGGGCTGAAGTCCACAACTAGAGGAGACGGGAAGGGGCTGAAGTCCACAACTAGAGGAGACGGGAAGGGGCTGAAGTCCACAACTAGAGGAGACGGGAAGGGGCTGAAGTCCACAACTAGAGGAGACGGGAAGGAGCTGAAGTCCACAACTAGAGGAGACGGGAAGGAGCTGAAGTCCACAACTAGAGGAAGCGGGAAGGGGCTGAAGTCCACAACTAGAGGAGACGGGAAGGAGCTGAAGTCCACAACTAGAGGAGACGGGAAGGGGCTGAAGTCCACAACTAGAGGAGACGGGAAGGGGCTGAAGTCCACAACTAGAGGAGACGGGAAGGGGCTGAAGTCCACAACTAGAGGAGACGGGAAGGGGCTGAAGTCCACAACTAGAGGAGACGGGAAGGGGCTGAAGTCCACAACTAGAGGAGACGGGAAGGGGCTGAAGTCCACAACTAGAGGAGACGGGAAGGGGCTGAAGTCCACAACTAGAGGAGACGGGAAGGAGCTGAAGTCCACAACTAGAGGAGACGGGAAGGGGCTGAAGTCCACAACTAGAGGAGACGGGAAGGGGCTGAAGTCCACAACTAGAGGAGACGGGAAGGGGCTGAAGTCCACAACTAGAGGAGACGGGAAGGGGCTGAAGTCCACAACTAGAGGAGACGGGAAGGGGCTGAAGTCCACAACTAGAGGAGACGGGAAGGGGCTGAAGTCCACAACTAGAGGAGACGGGAAGGAGCTGAAGTCCACAACTAGAGGAGACGGGAAGGGGCTGAAGTCCACAACTAGAGGAGACAAACAAAAGACCCACCCAAGCGGAAGGCCTCCTGGCATCTGAGGGCAAATAGTCAATAAGGAGATAATACTGAAAAAATCGTTACAAAAGAAGCTAAGTGGTAAAAAGCCAGGGAGGGCAGCTGAGTGGTCTTTGCCAAAGCCTCCCTTGTGCCTTAACATTTCCTATGTTCTTAAGTCTAATTCGGCAAGACTTTTTTTTTTTTTTGAAAGGTTGCAAAGGAATTTAATCCTCATATAAGGGATTTGGGGGACTCTTTAGTAAGAGACTCTGATTACAGGAGAGTTCCATATATTCTCTGTGTGACCCAGACCTCCTGCATTTAGCTGAGGCCCTTTATCCCCAGTTCCTGGAGGATTATGGATTACAGCTGAATGACTCCTCAGTGGGGAAACCAGTGGGGTAGTTTATCTTCTGGGTCTCTGTGGCTGACTGAGGACGTTTGAAGTCAGAGTAGAGATCCTTTAGAATGACCAAGATTTTACTTAGCTTGTAACCATCAGGACAGACACAAAAATGAATTTCTAAAAGCAGTTGGGGTTGGACTAGTGGCTGGCCTCTAGAGAAAGTTCCCTGAAATAGTATTAGCATGACCTCCAGAGTCCTGAGTGGACTATTGTAAGCTGTAATGTGTAGCTTAGACGTACCTTCCTCCAAATTGTGATTTTAAAATAAAAAGCAACCAGTTTTAGAGCACGTAAGTCAAACACTGTGGCCTTCTATAGCTGATGATGTTTGTAGTGTACTTCGTCTGTGCTTTTATTGTCTTGTAAATACAATTATGTTTTTTTTTCCATGTCTTAAGGGAAATTACATGTTCAAAAGGAAACAGTCAAACTAGAGACTACTTCAGATCTGGACTCTTCAAATTACAGTGCTATACTGTACCTCCTCCATATACTCTGTGTGTGTGTGTGTGTTTTGTTTCATTATTTAATTTTATCATTTTCTGTCTAAGACAGACTGAGTGTACAATCCAGCTTGATTGACATCAGACTCTCTGGTGATGGGATGAGGGGGAGGGGCTACCAGCCTCAGCTCTGCTACTTGAGCTCCCTTCTCTTTCTGTGAAGCGACAGCTAAGACCTAAGAGCTCTATTGGTGAGAGTTTGAGTGGGCAAGTGGGTCTGAGATTAGAATGGCCTCTTGCTAAGGCTCTTATAACTTCCAAATGTAAACATCAGGGGCAGTCCATAGTCTTTCCCAAGGTGACGTTCTCCAAGCTCTGGGTCCACATTTACATCCTACCCTGATGCCTTCAGTTCATTGGACCTCCAGGTAGCAGGAACAAAACCTCAAGAGGTCCTTTTAAGTAGTTTGTACCTTCAACAGCAAATGGAAGCTATTTCTATTTTTCCTGTTGCAATATAAATGAGACAAGCTCCAGAAATTGATTTTCATGCTTAAAATACACAGATTAATAGCCAGGCTATCGCTGCCAATCAGGAAAGGGAGGGGAAAGGACAGGAACTGCAAAGCAAGGAAAAGACCCCAGGATCTTTTGTCTTTTGTTCTGAAATGGAAATAAACTGTCTCTAGTCCAGACAGATAAGCCTCCTTTTGAACTTCCCTCAGTGGAGAGCCAAAGGAAGATAAACAAGGGGCTGCTTCACATTTGCTTTTAAAACCCGAAGTCAAGTCCTCAGCAATGCAAACCTGAATGGGCATTATTTCTGTCAGAGAGGCACATGGGTGACCTTCTCCCTGGACATCTATCTGCTTCCGATTGCAGTCCAACATCCCCACAGCCCTCAGGAAATGAACTCAAGAGCCTTAGAGTTCTGTTTTCCCTGAGGGTGACCCTGTGGTTATGGTGGTTGATAGGAGAGTCTAATTTATTATCATAATGTTAAGGGCAGCACAAACTCCTCTTTGCATCATAGAGGTCATGGATATAGGAAGTGGGGTCTAGAATTTTCTGTGAAGTTTATTATTCAACTATGAATAGTACAGATACATATATCTGCATCTTCATTGTGTGATGGATCAGAAGGAATAGTGACATGTGGCATTGGAAAACCCAGGGGTTTTACTGCTCTGGAGCTCATGGGTAAAACCTAGCAGCATTTCCTGAGTTGAAGGTTTGATTGGTTTGTTTGTTTCCCACAGAGGAATAGAATATGTTTCATGGGACATGCTAGTTTTCTAATGCTTATGTTTTAGAACTAAAAAGAGGCACTGAAATGTAATATGGTTTGCTTTGGAGTTTGTATATACAGAGATTTAAATCTTGGCTCTGTTGTTGAATTATCCATGGGAACTTGGGGAAATGAATCCCTCAAAGGAGAGATTTTGTAAAAACAACGAAATAATTCCTATGTGGTAATTCCTATATTCTGACTTTAAAAAAAAAGCATTAAGAGCTAATAGGCATAAAAATATCTTGGAAAATTGCCTGGGTTGTAGGAGAAATTTAGCAAAGAACATGTGTCCCGTGCCTGCGGATTTAGGGTTCAGGTCGATTCCAGTACCCCAGAACTTCTGTTGTAGCTTTGTCTAAGCCAGAATTTTTAAAACATGAATTGCTCTGTCTGAAACACGAACAAGATGGTCTAAATCAAGATTTCATTCTTCATCTTGTTAGTGTTCTCTTATCTCTTTACATTATTAATTGGATTAAAAACCTAGAGGAAGATTTTTTTATGCTTTAGGTTTGATGAGGGGACCATAATGAAACCAATCTTGGTCACTGAAAAGGGAATTCATCAACAGTCTTCCAGAGTAATTAAGACTGCACAGAACTTACGTGACTTGAGAATGAGATCTTACTGGACATGTGACAGAGTGAGCTAACACTGTATCTAATGCTGAAGGGACATCACCAGAGGGAGAGACTCACAGTCATTTTTCACAGGGGGTTAACTTCAAGGTCTACCCTTCATATACTGCTTACAATAATTAAAATTCAGAGGAAACAACTTCATGACTAAGGGTCTTGACCTGTGAGGGCAGAAAGATACTAAATTTTTAGGTTTATTACAGGTTTTTAATTTCTCTCTTCTGTTCTCTCTTCCAGAACATTCTGTGGGTAGCTAGCTCGGATGTTGAAGCAGGGGGAGAAGATGAATTGCTAAGCTTATCAAAGATCTGAAAATCCTTCAGTGGTGTAGGATAGAGAAGGGAAATGCCTTTCCCCTTAAGTTATATAAGAATTCAGGAAAGAAACAAGAAAGTAAAATGCCCAATAAACAAGAAAATAATATGTCTGATACAATATGCCAGGAAATTTTAAATTAGGATTAAGCAAAACTTTTAGGAATGGTATTATGTTTAGGCCCAACTGATCTAGTGTTATTTGTTTCTTTTCTCTTGTTTTTAGCTATGGTCTTACTATGTAGTAGGTCTAACCTACTACTTACTCACTTTGTAGACCTGGCCTCAAATTCACAGAGATCAGTTAACCTGCCTCTCCCTCTTAAGCTCCAGGATTTAAAGATGTGCAGTGTCGTGCTGAGCCTTACATGGAATCTTTTTGTGTGTGTGTGTGTGTGTGTGTGTGTGTGTGTGTGTGTATGTGTGTGTGTTACACCCATGTGACATTGTGTGATGCACTCACTTGAGCATACTCGGAGGCCAAAGAACTTGAGTGTTTCTCTCTACTGTTCTCTTGTTTGCCTTTATTCAAGGTCGCTCACTGCACCGGGAGCTCCCAGTTCTGGTTAGGCTGGGTGGACAGCCAGTGAGTTCTCTAATCTGCCTGTCTCCTTGGCCCAATGCTAGAGTCACAGGTGTAGACTGTCACTTCTAAGGAGATGCTGGAGGTCTGAATTATGGTCCTCAAGATGGCTGGGCAAGGCTCTTACCCATCGGACCATCTTTCCAGCTTCAAAACATGACTAATAGACATGAAGTGAGTAGGGATGAGGAAAGTTACTCAAGCTTCTCAAACCCATTTACTTCCTCTCAAATGGAGGTTAATTACAGAAGACAGCAGATGTCAGCTTGAGGTCTAGGAAGTGATCTCAAATCAAGGCTTTGTAGAGGATATAGCAAAAGGTGACAAGGAAGCTCCAGTGGCTTGGGGGAAGCCAATGTCTCCCCAGGTGATACTCCAGGTGAGGACTCTGGAGAGGTAAAGGTGGAGATATTTATTTCTGAAGTGAATTCCAAAGGAATTCTATGGTAGTATGTCTGGAAGCAAGCTGGCTTTCACCAGGAGAGGGTTTGGGAGTAGTGTTTGGTTCTAGTACTGAGCCTAAGAGGATCACCATGTCTTTTCCACACATCACATGCATGAAAAGGTTGACCCTAATAACAACACCCCCCGCCCCATAGAACAAGCGTGATGTTTCATCTATATGGCGCCATTCTTCTGGGACTAATGCATTTTATAGGCATCATTTGGGAGTAGCCATTTTTATAACTAATTTATAGAGTCTGAGAAGTTAAAGAGGCAATTATTTTAAGAGTTAAGTCCCAGCCCTGTAAGGATGCTTACACAAACAGTCCAGTAATATACCTGCAACCTGCCTCACTGCTTCTAGGTGGGGTGTGACTGGCTTTGTCCTTGTTACTGAAAAAAATCACCGGTAGGAAAATTTTAGAGCATTTGTTCTCAACCTGTAGGTCATGGCCACATTGGGGACCAAATGACCCTTTCAAAGGGGTTGCCTAAGACCATCAGAAAACACAGACATTTGCTTTATGGTTTATAGCAGTAGCAAAATTACAGTTATGAAGCAGCAACAAAAATAATTTTATGGTTGGGGGTCACCACAACATGAAGAACTGTATTAAAGGGTCGCAGCATTAGGAAGGCTGAGAACCACTGCTCTAGAGTGACAGGAACTTGGAAAGGGAAGGCAACAGTCACCGGAACAGCCAGTATGCTGCAGACACAATGCGGTAGGGGCTGAGCTGCACACCTCAGCTCCCCGATCCTCCGCATTCACGGGTTTCTTGGGAGGTAAAAGCAGGTTTCAGTAAAGGCTGTAGAACAGATAGAGTCGGTGCACCACAGACTGAATTTAGATCCAGCAATCCTGAGATAAGCACTAACTAACCACTACTATAATTCCTTCTCACAAATGACAGAAATAGACTCAGTACATCTTAGAGACCTCAAGCTCACACGGTCAGTGGGAGAACTAGGGAACTGAACTTGACAGAACTGGTTCTTGTTCTTGTCAGAATATCTCTCTCTCTCTCTCTCTCTCTCTCTCTCTCTCTCTCTCTCTCTCTCTCTCCCTCTCTCTGTCTCTGCCCTCTCTGTGTCTTTCTTCTCCTCCTTCTCTCTCTCCCTCCTTTCTTTCCTCCTTCTCTTTCCCTTTGTCTCTTTCCCTCCCCACCAGGGTTTCATTGTATACCCAGGCTGGCCTAGACCTCTCCATTCTCCTGCCTCAGCCTCATCCTGAGTATTGGGATTATGGCTCAAACAAATTTATGGTGTAAATTTGTATGGTTGTCTCTATTTCAAGTGCAAACAAAAGCTCATTCCTCGGTAGCATAGCTGGTCTAATAGGAACTTACTTAAGTGCACCATTGGAAGGACATGGGAATCAAGTTGCAGAACCTTCCAAAACCTGCAAGGTTCATTTTCACTTCGTATTAACCTCATTTTGAACTTCTCACATCTCATTCATTTCTGCTGCACCTTAGACTTTCTAAAATGAGAAGTATTGCTTTTTTTTTTTTATTTTAGAACCTTACCAGACAACCAACAGCTCACCAATGTTATTTTCTCTATATGTTCAATGACAAGGGAGACTGTACTTCTTCCAGGCACAATCTCAGATTCAGACTAAACATGCATACTTCTTAAATCAGTTTATTTTTCAAAGATGCTTCGTGGAATTGTCTTGAGGATCTTAACAGAGCACATATCGGAGTCCTATTTGTAAGAAACTTGACTTTTTGAAAACCATCGACACACTGTGTCTTCTGGATTCCCTTCACTCCCTGAGTGTCCAGATGGGGTACAGGTTCAAACTATTCACATTTCCCTTTGCAGAACAAGTCAACTACTTAGCTTTTAATTCTAAACATATATCACTAAGACAACTCCTCTCATTCTCCATATTTAATATTCATTTACTTTTTTGTGTGTTGTATGATGTTGGTGCACACATGAATGTGCATGGTACCCATGGTGTACATGTGGAAACCAGAGGGTGACTTGTCAAGCTCAGCTTTTGTCTTCTACCTTGTGGTTTCCTGGGATTGAACTCAGGTCTTGGGGATTTGGGGCTGCTGTTTCTTTTCATTTATTTCACCTTTGTGAGTTACTTTCTCAGATGTTGGATTAAGACATTGTTGGGAAGTTTAGTGCATTTAAAGTGTTTACGTATGAGAGTATAGACTTGCAATGAATTAAGAACTATAATGAATTTTATTCATTTAGTGAATCTATCCTAGGCTGGCCTTAAACTCCCAAAGCTCCAGTCTCAGCCTCCCAATGCAGAGTTTGTAGGTGTAATATACTGTCTCAGCTAGGTAGTGAGTCTGAGGTTAGCCAGCCAGAGATAAAGAAACATTTACTCAAAAACAAAACAAAAACAAACAAACAGAAACAAAACAAAACCAACCAACCAAACCAATGAAAATAAAACACAAACCAAAACTAGAAAGAGATGACTTTTATGAATATGGTAGTCTCTCATCTTTCTCCTTACTTCCCTCAGGTTCTTACACAAAAGGCAGTCACTTGGGTTGCGGAGGGTCATGGATAGGCACACTGGAAAAGAGTCATTCTTTCCAGTAGAATCTGAGAAGAGCAAAGCACTCCCACAGCAGTGATGGCGAGGACTCACCACTAATTTGTAATCTATGGCCCCAGAGTACCAGGATCTCATTCACATTGCTATTTTCCATTTCAGTTACTACTCCAGGCACTAGACACCAAAAATAGTTTTGGTTCTTGGACTGGGAAGCATGTAGAATATAAGTCTCTTTTCTGGGCACAGCAGAAAGTGGAGAATCAGAATGAAACCACTCTGGTTAATTATTGGCTGGCTCTTTTAAAGTAGTAAAATGAACTCCTTCTCTAAGTCCTTCCTAGTTTTGCTGAAATTTTGAGCTAATCGTAAAAGAAAAAAAGGAGTTGACAGAAACTGAGTTTTTTTTTAGGCAGTACAAAATAATTAGGATGGTAGGACATGTTTAGATTTTGCCTTAGGCATGTTAAATGAACAAAATAATTACCCATTTTAATAAAAATAGTTCTTGGTCAATTTGATATCTACATAAGAAAATACCTTGATGTCTTAAAATTGCAGACAATACAACTTTTAGGGAAGAAGAAGAGGAGGAGGAGGAAGAGGAGGAGAAGGAGGAGGAGGAGAAAGGAAAAGAAGGAAGAGGAAGAAGAAGAAAGGAAAAGGGGAAGAAGAAGGAGGAGGAAAAATAAGATGAAGAAGGAGGAGGAGGAAGAGAAGGAGGAGAGAAGGAGGAGGAGGAGGAGGAGGAGGAGGAGGAGGAGGAGGAGGAGGAGGAGAAGAAGAAGAAGAAGAAGAAGAAGAAGAAGAAGAAGAAGAAGAAGAAGAAGAAGAAGAAGAAGAAGAAGAAGAAGAAGAAGAAGTAGTCGTTCTCTATCTGGGAATGAGAAAAAACTTTTGCACAGCTCAGAGACATTCCTCAGAAGAGCTAAAATAAAAAGAAAATGTGTCCTATGCTGACTCATGTCCATTGAAGGATAGCATCAAAAGATGGGAGGGACCCTTGACAATGCATATATCCAGAAGATCCAAAGAGCACCTACCAACCAGTGAGAAAAAGATATATCATTCTCTGCACACCCATGACAATGGCTAAAATAAAGCAGGCGAGAAATGGGTTGTGCAGAGAGCAACTAGCTATCGTCAGCTACTGGTAAGCTGTTCATTTGTAGACTTTGGAAAACTATTTGGTCACATCTGTCTACTGTGATGTAGCCAACAAACACGTTACAAATACAAACACATGAATTTGTTCAAGAAAACATATCCAACTCTGCTCACAGCAGCACTGTTTTAAAGAGTCTAAGTTGAAAACACAAATGCATGTCAAAAGGAGATTAATGTATAAATTACAGAGGCTGGAAAGATTGCTCAACAGTTAAGAACATTGGCTGCTCTTGTAGAGAACCAAGTTCAATTCTGAGCACTTACACAGTGTCTCATAACTATCCCTGGTTACAGTTTTAGAGGAACCCATGCTCTCTTCTGTTCTCTGGGGGTCTTGCATACATGTGGTACACTGTCATGCATGCAGGCAAAACACTCATACATATATAATAAAGATAACTCTTACATAAATATAAGTTGTAGTGAAACAATATAATTGGATGGGCAACTGAGCACTGAGAACGGACACTGCACTCCTTCTTACAGGTGGATGCGTCTCGTGCTCACGCTGTTTATCAAGGGAAGGCAGGCACAGATGCTTTGAGTACTTGAGTCCATGGGATCTCACTTTAAAGGAGTTAAAAAACAATCTCTTGCCTAAAGGAATATTCTGCGGCCAGGGGGTCGAATAGTACAGAGATGGTTAGACAATGGTTAACTAGTATACACCCCAGCACAAGCTAAGCGTTTTGAGGAACTACTGTGCAGACTGAAATGAAGAGAAGTCACTGGATTTTGGCAAAGGCTTTCATTACACGTCAAGTTGAATTTCGAAGGTTCCTAACAGGAGTGCTTTAGGACACTATACGTCATCAAATTCCTCTCTCTCTCCTCTATTCATCATAAACCCCATCTCAGTCCTCAACCATCCTGAATCATGTTATACTGATCCAGCCTTCACTAAGAATCTCATTAAAATCAAAATGATCACACATATAGTTTCTTCTGAAAATACCTGCTTCACATAAGTGTTGCCTGTGGCTGAACCCAAGCTCCTGATAGAAATCTCAAAACTGTTACAATTTTATATTTATTATCTACAGTTTCTACCTTTTACTTATTTTACAATTATGATTTAGCTCTGACAGATAATATTTATTTTCATTGTTGTTGGAAGGGAATTATTTAGATTCAAATTGATCAGTGATTACAGACCTGTTTTAGTTAGTACGTATGTCCAGTCTAAACTTCCATGCTGATATGAGTAACTAATGCAAATGTTGGGATGTTTTCCAGGTTAAGATGCAAAATTTATTGTTATTATTATTATTATTATTATTATTATTATTATTATTATTGGTGAGAATTGTGCAAATAGGGAAAGAAGTCAGGAAGATGATGTTATCCTGTCTCCAGCTCTCTTTAGTTATGTTGTTCCCAGGTTGCTCTTAATCTCCCTCACATATCCATGAAGATAAAACAAGGCCAGGGTCCCACCTCCAGATACACAGCTCAAGGCCTGAAAAACTTCGTCTGTCTGTCTGTCTGTCTCTGTCTCTGTCTGTCTCTCTCTCTCTCTCTCTGTCTCTGTCTCTGTCTCTCTCTCTCTCTCTCTCTGTCTCTGTCTCTCTCTGTCTCTCTCTCTCTCTCTCTCTCTCTCCTGTCATCCAATTTTTTTTCTCTGAAATCCTGGTCACAGTATAAAATCACTTTCTGATTTTCTGTCTCTCCTCAGATACCACAATTCACCTACAAGCTTTGCTTTCCTTTATTGTAAAAATCCTTGAAAGTCGACACTCCTTGCCTTAAAGTCTACCTCTCCTGTCTTTCTTTAAACCCACCTCAAACTGTTGCAGCTTCAGTTTCTCCAGCAAAAATTGCTCACCTGGAAGTAAGTGCTGACTCTCATTAGCAGAACAGCTCTGGGCTCTCAGGCCGTCTTGACTGGTCAGCATTCTTTGATAAGTGACTCCTTTCTTTCTTTCTTTCTTTCTTTCTTTCTTTCTTTCTTTCTTTCTTTCTTTCTTTCTTTCTTTCTTTCTCTCTCTCTCTCTCTCTCTCTCTCTCTCTCTCTCTCTTTCTTTCTTTCTTTCTTTCTTTCTTTCTTTCTTTTGTGTGTGTGTGTGTGTGTGTGTGTGTGTGTGTGTGTGTGTGTGTGTGTGATTCCACACCCAGGGCAGTCCTAATTTTCCTCTTACCTTACTGTGTTCTCTAGTTAGGTTCTACCATCCCCTGCCTTTAAGTCAGAATGCCCTTGGGCTCAGGCACCTTTGACATCTCTTCTAATTAAACTCTCCCTTTGATGAGTTCAGCCACTGCTCTGGCTTTACAACTATCTACATGGTAATGAATCCCATATATATATATATGGGATTCTTCCTTAGTCTTTATTATCTTGGTACCTGGCAACTATGGCAACTTTGTGATTATTCTCCCTCTAATCACCACTGCCTTTTCCTAAGGCTCCCATGCCCTTTGTCAGTGAATAGTCTTGTTTTCACCTTCAGGTCAGATCTGCAACTGGATCCTTTCTAAACCGTCTCTGCTGGCATCAACCTGGTTCAATCCTGAATCATCTCTTGCCTAGATGATTCCAATAGCTTCCTGGGTTCACTGATCACTCTTGTCTCTTTTGAGTCTCTTCCTGCCGTGACAGCCTGAGGGATGCTATTGAAACTTCCATAGTATCAGTCCTCTGCTAACTCTGACCTGCCTTTTTGTTTTACTCAAGAGCAAAATCCAAAGTCCTACGAGTATCTTATCTTTTGTCCTGAGACCCTTTCCTTGGTCCCTGGACATTAGCCTCTTTGACGTTTCTAAAAAGGAAACTTGGAAGACCAACAAGAATATCAGCACTTGGGAAGCTGAGGTAGGCTTGAGTTCAAGGATGGTGTGGGCTGCAAAATGAGTGAGAGGCTAGCCTGGGCTACAGAAGGAGTCCCTGTTTCAAAACAAATGAATAAATAGGCAGAGACCGGACCTTCTCATGGTGAGGCCATTGTTTTCACTGCTGAGATGCTTTCAGTCTAGAAAGCTGCTGTGATAAAGTACTCAGACATGAAGCAATTTAGGACAGAAAGGCAGTTATTCACTTTAAAATTCTAGGTTCTTGTCCATCGTGTGGGAGGGCGGTCACAGTGACAGGAGTTTGAAACAGTCAGTCATTAGATCCACAGTCAAGAGCAAAGAGAAACGATGCATGGATATTTGCTTCGTTGCTTGGTACTTTCTTGTGCTTAGCTTAGTTTCTGCATTCTTAAATCATTCAAGGCCACATGCTTAGGGAAAGGTGGTACCCACAGTGGGCTACATCTTCCCTCACCAATTAACTAAGTCAATCTCCCACAGACCTGGCCAAAAGGTCAACCCAATGTAGACAATTCCTCTTAGAGACTCTTCTCAGGTGAGTCTAGGTTGTGTCAAATTGTTCAGTAAAGGTAACTATTACACTATCTTACTTAACTGAAACCTTCCTAGCAGCTTACTTCAGATACCACTCCTATTATCGTTCTACCAACCCTTCACTGTTCCTTTCCTCCTTAACTTTTCCTCTCATCATGTTTACAACCTTCCAACCTAATGACAATACATAATGTATAATTAACTCATTTTCTGTTGTTTGCTCGTTCTGGGAGAATGCAAACCCCTTATTAGCAGACATTTGGTCTGTTCCCATGCTTGATGCTTTCCTGAAGCACATGAGTACTTGGCACAAAATAGGTGCTTAATAAACATTTGTTTAACAAAAGGGACTTTTTAATCTCTCTCCTTTTCTTGTTCTTATAGTCTTACTACACTACAAGTCCCTTTGGAGCACAGATCTGTTACATTTATCTTCAGAATTCAGTGTGGTATCTGGCAAAGTGAAGGTGGTTATGAATGTTTGCTGACATAAACTCTGGAAGAAAAACACTGCATGATCGTTTGAGTGCCTTCCAAGGTGGGCAGAAGGATGGCAGAGGGCTATAGAGATAATACAACAAGCAGCAAGACCGTGAAAAATAACTCCAGACTAAACAGTTACTAAGGTTTGCGATATATGAGCATGTAGGTAGACTGAAAGCACAGAGGTGGAAGACTCTGGAGTGATTTCTATCAAGAGAAGGAGCCTGGAAATGAATCAAAAATCACCTGGGAATGTTTGAGGCATTCAACACGGCAACCTCTTCAAGGGAGCCACTAACATTGGCAGTGTATTTATTATGTGGAGGATTTTTAATGTGATTCCCAGTGGCTGCTTCCTGATGCTTTCCTGGCCTTCCATCCCCTGGCTTCAGTTGTGTTGCCCTAGGTGGCTTTGCTTTCTGCTACCTGAAGGCAGCCAAAACAAGTACATGGTAATTTTTTCTTTTACTCCTTTTCCTACCTCCTCTTTCTCTTAATGGAAAAACACCTGACAAATCGAATAGTCGTTTGGGGAATTTTAACTGTTACATAGACTAGAGTTGTTATTTTAAGATGATCTACGTATTAATGTCAGTTTTAAATGGGCAAACTAGCTGTTTATTGTGGTGGGTTTGCTTTGGGTTTGTTTTAAGACAAGAGTTTTGCTTTGTAACTGAGGCCAGTTTCAGATTCATGATGGCTTCATTCTCTCTAATGCTTGGATTATAGACATATACCATCATGCCCAGCTTAAACCAGCCTTAATCTTTAAAACTACGTATAGGATATGTATACACACATATGAATGTATACGTGTGTGTGTGTGTGTGTGTGTGTGTGTGTGTGTGTGTGTGCACGCATGTGAAGGATAACTATTGGGTGTTCGTTCTCTCCTTCCACGTTATGATCCCTGGGGATTGAACTCATGTCTTCAACCTTGGTGACAGGCACTTTCACCTGCTGAGTCATGTCACTTGTCCTAAACAAGCTTTTACAAGATTTCTTCCAGAGCAAAATCTTAGCTAAACCTAGCATAATGATAAGTTTAGCCTAGCCAGTATCCTGGGTGTTTTAAATATGGTTTATACTAAGCTGTGTGTGTGGAGAAGGCCTCTTCTCAAACAATCAAAGGCCCCTTGAAGAGCATAAAAATAGTTTCTCATGATAAAATAATTATAAGCATCTCAGCTCTTTCTGTAGAAAGCTTTTATAGAAAGATCACCCAACAATAGAAGCCAACATAACCCCTTCCTGTTAAAGTTCAATACAGATTCGTTTTATTTGTTTGTTTATAAACCATTTGTTTCAGACTGAAAATGTTCCTCTTCTAACACTGGTGGGATTCAATCCAAGAAAAGTCATGTCTACTTAACTCTAAATACTCTGTGATGATGTTCAGACCCTAGTCAGCAAACAAAGCTATAGCAAGTAAAGACACATTCATATCTGAATGAGGAATGTAATTAGCATCAGTAAAAGACAGGACTCCTCCTCTGTGTTACCATAACAAAGCTCTAGGCTTGCAGGCAGTGGGAAATGGCGCTTTGGCAGGGGACAGACAAGCTGGGAGGGGTTGCTGCAGTACCCTCAATACAAACATAGTGACACTACCTTCTTAACTTTACATTTTCTAGTACCAATTTCCAAAACACAAGAAGAAACAGATAGGATCAATTCCAATACTAGGTTTTAGTACCAGATACAGGACCAGTATATTTCAGATGCTATTTCAGTAGGTAACATTAAGATTCACATCGTGTTTTGCATTCTTTGCATCACAGTAAGTATCAGGTGACTGGCATCAGCTTGGCCACACTTCAAGGGTTCCATGGCCATGTGTGGCTATGGCTACCAGCTGAGTTGAACTATACACAGTTGCTGTACATTGGTATAAGTAGGGATTGGGGGTCCTGCTCCTGTGACACCTCCTAGTCCCCATTGCTGCTGAGGAATTCTTTCTCTCTTGCCTCTTTGGTGTAGTTCTCAGAATCCTGTCCTTGGTGGACCGTGTGATCACCATTTAGAACTAAGAATGGACTCACAGTGCTAAGTAACACAGTAAGTTACATCTATAGAATCAGTCATTAAAAAAGTGCCTTTGAAATAGGCAGCAGCCATAAATGGGGAGCAATTGATACATCTGGGAGTACTCAAAAGAGCTAACCTGATCTTTAGGTTAGAGAAGAATTAGGATGAGAAGTCAGGGCAGAGAAAGATCTAGATCACTGGTGAAGAAGTGGAGAAGGTAAGAGTACAGTGAACACAAAAGTAGACCTGGTTAGGATAATTCAACAAATTGAAGGTCAGACAAGTCAGGGGCAGAAGAAGCAGCAGCCTCAGGAGACTAGTCCTCTTTGCCCCAAAGATTTACTCCCATTCACTGGTTTGGTGGAGGCTTAGGAGTACGACAACTGTTAAGACAGCTCCAGACAACAGCTCGTGCGTGGAGGAAGTTTGGGAGGAGGTGATATAGACATGGCAATAGGAGATGATAGAGTGGAAAAATAGACGTAGTTGATTCTGCTTAAGCAAGCTGTGGGTAAGCAAGGAAGTTGCTGATGACTGGCAGGAAGAGAGGAAGTGGAATCCCCATGACCTCTTTGTAGACATATGATTTTCAGGAAGACAGAGATGAACTGGGGATCACATATTGCTAAGTAGACTCTTACTGACTGGAAAGACTAGGAGGAGAGAGGAAAGCATGAGCCAGGCAGTGTAGACCACAGAAGCTATTTTAAGATGCCACAAGAATTTGGTCACTAGAGGTTTCCAGCTGTAAGCCCAGAGGGTGAGTCAGAATGGTGGATCCACCTTTGTGTTCTTGAACTCAGCAAAGCTAGACTCTTTTAGAAAGAGTCTAGAAAGGAGCTCAAAGTCTAGGGTCTAGTACTTGTTCGTGTCTGGGCTATGTGTGTTCTTGTTCTTGGCTAGGTTGAGCCCTCAGAGCATCCTTTTCTTTCTGTGTAAAATAAAGAGTCTGGAAGTAGTTACTCCTATTGCCCTCTTAGCTTTAAACATCTATGACTTGTGCTTTTAATCCTAGCACTCTGGAGACAGAAGCAGGCAAATCTCTATGAGTTTAAGGCCAGCCTGGTCTACATAGTGAGTTACAAGCCTGCCAGGGTTATATAGAATGACCCTGTCTCAAAAAAATCAAAAAGGAATATAAGGGCTGGAGAGATGGCTCAGTGGTTAAGAGCACTGACTGCTCTTCCAGAGGTCCTGAGTTCAAATCCCAGCAACCACATGGTACCTCACAACCATCTGCAATGAGATCTGATGCCCTCTTCTGGTGTGTCTGAAGACAGCTACAGTGTACTTACATATAATAAATAAATAAATCTTTGGGCGAGAGCAAGCAGGGCTAGAGTAAGCGGGGCTGGAGCGAGAAGGAAGTTAAAAAAAAAGAAAAAAAAGACAAGAAAAGTAAGCTAAGAAATTCATCAAAACATAAACACTGTGATACCTTGACAGTGACTGATAATTCAGATAGTTCCTAAGTAATTCATGAGCAGGTAGCATATACAATGTGATCCCAGGAAGGACACAGAGCCTCACTAAAAGATTTTTATCTCCCTATTAAGAAAGGCACTCATTTTAAAGTGATTAATGCTTGCTTCTGGATACTTCCATTTAATAATTTCAAAATGCAATGTTCTATGAATAACTAAAACCTTAGTGAGTAAAACTGCAGTTAATGGAGGACCATTGTGCTTCTGAGAAGTCAGCCGTATTATTCGTTGACTCAGGACAGAACTAGGTTTGGGAAATTAGACGCCATACAGTTTTGGACATTGCCCTCTTTAAGGCTACCCAGGAATGAGGAGATGGCTTAGCTAGTAAAGTGCTTGCTATGTAAGACATAAGGACCTGTACTTGACCTTTGCCGGGAGGTAGGGATAGGTAGAATCCTGGAGCTCACTAGTAAGGCAACCTAGCTTAATTGGCTAGCTCCAAGTACCAGTCTCAAAATGATGTACAAGATGATATCTATGGAATGACCAATGAGGTTGACCTCTGGCTTTCCACATATACTTGCAAATGTTCATGTAGGGTTATACACGTGGCATGTATACATATACATACATACCAACACACTTAAGTAAGGCAACACAATTATGAACACAACATTGGATATGAAAGTGATTTAGAATAAGAAAAGGAATTATAAGGGTCTTCCAGACATTAGCTTCCACTCTTTTTCTTCTGATAGCTCTATTGTCAACTCCCAGGCATGATCTTACAGAAATGCTTCTTCATTCTAACCGGACCTCCCCTCTACCTGGTATAACACAGTCCAGGTACTGTCAAGAGTCTAGCTCATTTTAGGGTCTGTGCATGTTAAGGTTCATTATGGGTGAAATGTCAAAATTCATATGTTGAAGTCCTGCCCCCACCTGAACAGTCAGAATACAGCCTTATTTGGAGATAAACTCCTTAAAGAAGTGATTGGTGTAGCTGTTAGGGGAGAGACTCTCTTCTTTCCTGCTTCATGCCTTTGTTCATGTCTTCTCCAGCTGTTCCAATCCAACCTATCCTAGCCTTCCTTGTAGTGAAGCCTCCTATGCTCAGAGTACACTAACAAACTATTGACTGTCATTCATTTTTTAAAGGCCAGCCACATCTTCTCATGGCTATGCTATTCTCCTGTAGATTTTGATCCTACAGCCTCATTCTTATTGTCTTCAGGAGACTGTTAGGAGGTATCTTTGATCAAATTCAGATGTTAGAAAAATTCCTTGAACAATATTTTTTTGAGAAAGGGGATGGGGACTCATTTAATTTTTTTGAAGTCTTTTATATGTTAGTTTTGAAGTTAAAAGATAATGGAATCCACTATACTTACTGATAGTCTATTACAATTGATAGTCTATTACAATATTGGCATTGTACACATAAAAGCTATGTCAGAGTGAAAGCTATGTCAGCGTTAAAGCTGAAATCCCCTACTGCCTCCCACCACTTCCCACTAATTCACTTATCTCTTCTTCTGTTGTGGCAACCCAATCCTGGTTATTGCCTTCTGTTTTTCTACTGCTTACACCAGCAACGGAAGTTCACAAGAATATCTTCCAAAACCCTTTGGCCAGAGCTAAAGGAAGTGAGTACATTCAAGGGTAGAGGATGATTCAATCTCTTTGAGTGCTCAAGTCTTGGTACCCCTTTGGAAACCATTGAAAAGAATGCCAGCAAGCTATAATTACTGTGGTGCTCTCTGGGAGGTGGAGACCTGCCAGTACTCACTGGATCTCAACCAACAATTCATTTCAAGTGAGTCACTGAAGGAAATGAGTATCTAGTTTGGCCATTTTTTTAGGGAATATTTAACACCCTTAAAAATCCAAATGTGCGCTTGATACAAAGATTTATAAAGCTATACTTATCATTATGACATATGATATATATGATATATACATACACATATATACACATAATACATATATGTATATAGACACATATGTACATGTATATTATACATATACATATGCATATACATATACACATACACATACATATACATATACATATACATATACATATACATATACATATACATATACATGGTCCTGGTAGGCCTGGAATATGCTAAGTAGGCCAGGTTGGCTTTGCATCTGCCCCCGAGAGCTGGGATTAAAGGGATGTGCTACCATATCCTGGCCTCGCCAGCATTTTCAATGGAGGCTTAAATATACACTAAAGACAGTATTGCATTAGAGATTTATGACAGCGAAAAACCAAATAAGAGTACACTTGGTTCATAAAAGTCTGCATCGAGAAATGAGCTCTTGTTTCCCTACTGAGAAACTATACCTGTATTCAAGATATTTCTCAAATGTCACATTCTTTCACCAAACAAGGATCTCCTGGATAAGGGGGATCCAATACTCTTCTCAGGAAAGCAAGACTGCTTTTGCAATCAGAACAGCTTCCAAGACTCTGATGCCAATAATGGCTTGGAATGATTTAGCATCAGCTTCGGAAACTTCCATGAGGGCTGAGTGGGCAGCCATGAATCACTGCGCACCCTCTGCGCACATCATTACTGAGCTCCTCGGACTATTATGTGAAAATCATACTTCACATTTTTGGGGGGTAAGAAATGCTTTTCCCGATGGCATCAGACTGTCTGGGAGTTAAAGCTGCAGCAGCCCCTGGTGAGCTGTGTACAGAGGGCTTGGACGAGTTCCAGGCGTATCTGCAAATGATGTTTTGCGTCTTAGTCAACGCACCTGATTGGGAACATTGCTCTAGGCAGAAGCCTTGCCTCTGGCAATGAGGAGAGAGCTTCCTTCACTCTGCTGATTTCAAAGAAAACATTGAAATAATTTTTAACTCCTTCCTGGTTGATGAAAAGTAGTATTGGTGGCCTGAACTTATTCTCTCAATATGGATAAGACTGTAAACCTAGGAGAATCAACCTACATCCCATTGACTGAATTTGGGTCTCTGATTTGCTATGGCTGTTGCATATTTACTGGACTAAAGTTGATACCACAACACACTATCACAGGGGGAAAGTTAGTGGTAAGGCTCAAATCTTTGTGTTTTAGTCCCACGTATATACTGCATTTTCTGTGTAGTTTCAGTGCTGGACAGGTTCCCTGAGCTATGTCAGGGCTGATGGATGCATTTTGTCAGCAACTGCAGATGACAATCATTCTGTGGTGAGATCAAAAGCTGCTGGGTTTCTCAATCGAACGTGTTCTTACAGGCAGCCGCCAAAGCATGAGTCTATATCAAGCTTGCATACAGACAAGTGAACAGCTCCTGAGTGGTGACTGCTCAGGCTAAAGGGGTTGTGAGTGCCACTCTTTGCTGCCTACATCTACAGTATGTGAACCTCAATGGATGGAACTGAGGGTGTCTAATTCATAGAAAAATATTTCAAGAACATTTATCTTCATCATCGTCATCATCATCATCATCATCATCATCATCATAGTTTGTATGGATCAAATTCTTCCGTGAAGAAATTTGGTTTTTGCTAGAGTAGCTTAAAGAGCAGCTTATGACCAATAGGTTGAAGCCAACTGGAAACAAGCTTCAGACTAAACTAGAAGCTTTGTCCCTCCCTTCTCTCCTTTCTCCTGTTTTCCTCCCTCCCTCCTCTTCCTCCTCCCTCTCTCTCACTTTCTTTGTGTTCTCTTGAGCAGATTTTCATGATGTACTTCAGGTGGGCCTTGAACTTGAGGTTGCTTCTGCCTCAGCCTCCCAAGTGCTAGGGTTAAGGTGAGCCTCCCATCAATCAACTGGAAGATTGTTCTCTAACTCTGCTCCTTAGGGTGGAAGCCACGGTCCCAGCTGACAGGCTCAACTTTAAAGGGGAGCAGCGCTTCATGACAGAGGTGTGAGCAAGGAGCAGCATGTTTGAATGACAGGAATTTGAGTTATTTTATTTTTCATTGATTATTATAATTAGTTAACAAATAAAAGATACTGTCTGTCAAGAAGAACAGAAAGGAAATAATGTAATAATGAGGAATAGTTTTGAACAATATGGATATACAGCTTTATAAAACATATACTATTTATGTAGACATTACAGAATAGAGCTCTCACATTCTTCACTAACACGTGTACACCATACAGATATGGACTGGAAAGGGAAATATCAATTCATGAGATGGTTACTTGGACAAGGGAGTTAGGATGAAATGTGTGTTATTTAAGTTATGTGCTATATTAAGTACTATTAAATATTAAGTTATTTACCATAAGTTCAGTCATGGCATTTTATTTCCATATGTAAAAAATGATAATGCAAATATTATAGGATATTTTTATGTTTCAATTTTAGATGTGAGGAGCCTAGATATTTGCTGTATTATTACTGTCTATAGGTAACTGCCCTCTCCCTGTCTGTGCTGGTTATTATTATTATTTTCTTTGTTTGTCAACTCAACAGTAAGTAGGGTCATCTGGGAAGAGGAAATTTCAGTTGACAAAATGCCATCCTAAGACTGGCCTGTAAGAAAGCCTGTGATGGTATTTTCTTGATTAGTGACTGAAGTAGAGTGGTCCACGTCACTGTGGAGAGTATCATCTCTGGGCAGCTGGTCCTGTGTTTTATAAGAAAGCAGGCTGAGCAAGGCAGTAGGCAGCATCCTTCTGAAGTATTCACTTCAGCTGCTGCCTCTGGGGTCCTGCCTTGAGTTTCCTGCTTCCTTTCCCTGCTATGACCTGCTAGCTGAAATAGAAAGCCTTTCCTCCCTTGCTTGCCTTTGGCCATGCTGTTTAACACAGTTTGTTTTGGGAAAACAAACCAGGACACAGTCAAATAAAAGAAAGCAAACTCCTTATGTGGTTACAATCCTCTGACTTTTCTCATCCCAGCATGCACCTCTCTATTGCCCACCATTGCCGATCCATTAGCCATTTTCTGGGAGGTCTGAGGACCATTCACTTGTCAAGGGCATCTTCCCAGTGTACTATAATGAAGGCCCCGATGCTCATGATTTCTCCAATGGACAGGAGCCTCTGTGGTTAGACCAAGAACCCCCGTGTTTCTACAGGTCTTCACTTTTACCTCTTCCTCTCTTCAGTTTGTTCCATACCTCATATTTCCTCTGAAACCAGGAGAAAGCTCTTCTCATGGAAACTGGGCAGAAAAGCTGATGACCTTCTGGGGACAAGAGCATATCCCCTCCCTTCGGAGACCATTTGGTTTTTAAACCCCGCATACGTCATTTGCTATTTACCCTCATAGCACACATATTTTGAATATTTTCAGTCGAGAAAGCAGATTTTCTAAGCAAGTCATGACGTAAGTTCTGCCTGTCTTGGCTTCTGCAAGAACACTCACAGTCCTGGCTCGAAAGGTGATGAAAACTCTCTAGTGGCAAGGGAGGTTAGGGGCCAAGCAAGACTTCAGTTTGATTCCACCGTTTCTGCGGAATCGAAAGCCATCCTGGGTTTTCTCCAGCTCATGGATTTGGTCTTAAATGTTTCCTCAAGTGTGTGTTTATATAAAATCAAAGATCCTTAGTCAAAGTTTCACAGTTTTAAATTAATTTCGGGAATGGTTTCCAACCTCAGGTTTTGGGGGAGTCTAATAGGGGTAAAGGCAGCAATGTGTTACTGTTAGAGTTTTAACACTCCACGATACTTCAGTAAATCTCACTTAAAATGTCCACGTTAGTTAAACTGGCAACAATTCTTCAATGTCACACACAGTGGCTTGCCTCTGTTTATTAAATTCCCCAGGCTATTTGTGCTTTCATTTTACAAGAGAGAATGAGAATTACTGCTTAATAAATGTATTTTGTGGCCAAAACTTCAGAATATGAGCTCTGTGGGTGGTGAATCACAAAAGGAATAATTTGAATTTTTAAAATGTGGTGGGAATTGAAATGATTTCAATATTGTAAATGGGAAACATAATCTGATTTGACTTCAGGCACAGCCAAAGGATGACCTTCAGGAGAGTCGATGACAAGGACATACTAGTTTCAAGCATCTTTTGTGACCTGATTGAGGTTCAGAGTGATGATGTATTTCTCTGACAACAAAGTGTTTATTTCATTTAAACTTAAAAAGGATTAAATCAATTTAAGATTGGAATCTTCTGGAAGCTAAGGATGACTTCAGAAGGAAGAGTTGGTGCAGGATCTGGAGAACTAATCTTTAAAATATGTGCTAAGATAAAAATCTGTGGGCCAGAGGACAAAGCTAAACACATCCACTGTCCACATGAACTCAGAGCTCAGCTCTTCGTTCATGAATCACTTTTTGTCCATCACTTTGGACAGGGACCGTCACACAGGTGCACAGATGGGTTCAGATGCAATGGCTTCAAATTTATCAGAATCTATAGGATGCTTTTTACATTGAGTATTGACAACAGGTTGAACAGTGCTTTTACAGACAAGCACGTGCTACATGATTTAACCCTCACAGCTACTGTTTAATGTGGGGGTGTTGCCTTAGGTTACAGATGAGATGCCAAAGAGCCAAGTGTCTTTCTTGAGGTCACTTGGCTAGGAGTGACAGACCTGAACTTCATACACAGGAGTTTCCTTCATACACAGGAATTCCACACTCTTAGTAAAAGTAGACACAAACACGGATGCTCACTCTCTGACACGGAACTTTGGACATGCACACTGTCTCAAAGACTAACTTCATCTTGGATACCGTGCATATTATGGAGCCCAGGCTTGCTCCGACTCTGTTTCCAGCCCCAACTGTAATTACAGAGCAAGGGAGAGGGGCTAGTCAGATAGTTGAGTGCATTGAGTTTCAGGTGCACAGTTATTATGAAAAAGCCAGCATCTTTATTTTTGGATTTCTCCCCCTCTTACTGTCCAAATAATAAAGCAAGCTGGTCATTGAGAAAGAGGAAAAAAAGGGAGGGGGGAATGCCAGGAACCTGTTTCTGATTTATTTGCATCCAAGGTTTGGTGAGTTACTTGGGATAGTATTTTCAGAATGCTCAAAGCAAATACTTTCTTTGTAAATAACTTTGGGATAAAAAGCTAAAATTACAAATTATGTTGTGTCAAGCTTCTATGTTAAAGACGTTTTTCACATTGTAATGAAGATTGAACAATTTCATTAGTTTATAAAGTCCATGAGTATAAAACCAAGTAAAAATTTGCAAACAAATACTTTATAACCATTTTGAACTTTCTGATAATTAATAACTGGTTTGTTAGGAAGTCAAGTTGAAAAAGGTAATGTTTAACAGCAAGACTCTTAAAATATAGATGGGTCAAACAAGTAAAGTTTGTAAATTATAATATTTTAGACCCAAATCCACAGTCCATATTTTAGTTATTGAAAAACCACTGGAGTTTAATGATTAAGAAGAAAATCAATTTCCATCTACAGAGACATTTGGACGCCACCCCTCCCCCTTGTTTTCCTTTCTGATAGAGTCACTTTGGATCAACAGTTCTCGACCTGTGCCTCTCGACCCCTTTGGGGGTTGAACGACCCTTTCACAGAGGTCACCTAAGACTATTGGAAAGCACATCTGCTTACATTATGATTTGTGACAGTAGCAAAATTACAGTTATGAAGTAGCAATGGACATAATTTTATGGCTGGGGTCATCACAACATAAAGGTCGTGGCATTAGGAAGGTAGAGAGAGAACCACTGCTTTGGCTGTTGTATGGAAAACTCATGTTCTTGGCTTCTGGAGCCACATGACCTGGTCTCTGTTCTCTATATTCAACATTGAATTTACTTCCCACACAATGATTTTACAACTCTCCACACGGAAGCTCTTCGTTCATTTCCTTGCCCTCTTTTTCAAGGAGAGGTAGAAATTTTAACCTTCCAGGAACATCAGTCCCTAGGGGGCTCCTTTGGAACGGTCACTTCACACACCATGCCTCTGCTCGCCCCTCCTTATATCTAAAATAAGGCTAACTCTGTAGCATATAAGCTACGTTCACTTATTGCAAACTACTTAACAGTTTTTAAAGATCTTTATTTTAAGTTGTATGATATTAGAGAGAACTCATACCAAATGTTAACAATTACCGGGCATGGTATTTTTTTTTTTCTCAATAATTTATTGTGGTGATTTCTTTTTTCCTGAAAGAATGACTATAGTTCAGCAAGAGTGACAGAGAATTTCAGTGGAAAATATTAGAAATACAAAGAGGGGCAAATGTGACAAGTGTCCGGGTTTCTTTGGGCTCCGCTGAGACAGCATTTCTAACCCAGGCCCTCTCAGGAAGTAACGTTTGCAGAAGCCAGAACAGCTTTGTTAGTACTCTTTCTAGGCTCCGCCCAACAGTTACCTGGCAACAGCCAGGTAGCCCTGGCTTGTGGTAAAGGGGATGCTTGGCCCTTCCTTGTTCTCTCTGCACCCATCCCTCTTCTCTGCCTCTACTACTCCCTTCTGAACTCCCCTTCCCATGTCCTAAATAAACTATTCTATACTTCACCCTATTCTCTATAAACTTTTTCTATACTATACCTCAAGGGGAAGCCTGGGCCCACTGAGGTGCCCCTCCTACCTCACCATACCGCGCACTAAAAATCATATCCTGGTTCTCTTTTTAGAAAACAGGCTTCCCGAAGGCTGCTGTATCAAGTTTGTTCCTCCGCTGCCAGTGATATTTTGGGAAGTTTTGGAAACTTTGGGAGCTGGGCCTTGCTGAAGGAAATAGGTAGGTGGGTAAGGTAGCCGAGGGCACGGTTTTATGCGGTACCACTTTACTAGCCTTCTCCCCTCTATCTCTCTTCCCTCTATCTTCTCTTCCCTCTATCTCCTCTTGCCTCCGCTCACTTTCCTCTCCCTTCCCCCCCTTCCCTCCTGCACCCTTCCTCCCCTGCACTCTTCCCCTCCCCTCCTGTCCCTTTCCCCTCTTTTCTTCCTGCGTGTCTCTGTTTCTGTCCATCTCTATGTATGTCACTATGGGGCCACTCCACCATCCCCTTCCTCCCTGCTAGACTGAAATGTCTAAAACTAAGAGCCAGAATAAATCTGCCTTCTTTAAAGTGCTTCTCTTAGGTGTTCTGTAACAGCAAAGGGGAAAATAAATAATAGATCCTATAGTCAGTGAGCATGAAGAAATCGAAACAGACAAACAAGCCCTGTCTCCAGGCCAAGCATGCTGAGTCTGTAGAAACGGAGCTTGACACAGTTGATTGGTGTCCCTTCTTCTCCTCTTGCCAATTTTATTCTAAGAATATCTTTCCCTTCCTTCTAAACTTAGTTATAAACACAGGCTCCTACTTTATAAGACAAAGGTTCAGAGTTATGGACAGAGAGGAAATTCCTTTTAAAATAGCTTTGTGATAGGACTTCTATCCTGTTCCTTAAGTGAAATGGATTTTTTTTTTAGTACAACAGAATAGATAGGAAATAAAAGGATAAGAAAGCAATTTTGTAGTTTGCATTGATTTTCATTCTAATCTCTTCACAAAGAAGGTGACTCACTTCAGAAGTCACCTCCGCTGTTGCTGCTTACGAGAGAAATCTTTAGGACCCAGTGTATAAGCCACAACATTAGTGTTTCTTGGATCTTTGACGTGCATCGGGGTCAACAGAACTGTTGTAATTGCAGTTTTGTCATGGAAACAAAAATGCTCAATGGAAAAGTCTCTGATTAAGGAAAATCTTGATATCAAGCGAGAGATGTTCGAAGACTCATTTGGCATAGTGAATCCCCCAAGGTACCATCCAGAGGTATTGATATGCAGGCTGTACTAACTAACCATTAAGAAGCTAGGCTTGACAAGAGTAGCTGACTACCAAATCTATTCACTTCCAGTTATTTGCGGGTCAATGTAACGAGAACTTCAAACCCAGGTTAAGGTTAAACACACTATTTCCTGTAGACTTTCAAGTTATCGTTAGCTTTCTGTTGATAAGCTCTGATAGGCAAAGCTCAAATTCCAGAGTTTAAAAAACAAAAACCAAAAAACCCAACTTTTTAACCTAGAAATAAATAATTATGCACCATCTCGGGGTAATTTTAACTCTTTTACATTCCAAACACACACAGACACACGTATGCTCACAGGTTTCAGAAGCAATAAAGTATTTTATGGGGCTCGAGTCATGGCTATTTTGTTTCATTATGAGCAGGGCATGTTACAAATAAAATAAATCACTGGCAAATAAAATGCTGTGCTTTAATGATCTGAAAACATGACCTCTTTTTAAATAGTCGCTCGGTATTTTGCCGATCTCAACCAATTACCTGTCACACTCTGGCTGGAAATTCTGAACTGTTCCAATCCGTTATTAACTCGTCCAGAGACCTGTTTTTAACTTTTTTATGAGAATGCTTGTGGTCAAATTCCTCCATTGCTTTTACCAATGACTAAGTGGAGAGAAGGCTTTTCACATCAGTTAGTAGTAGGAGCACCTGTCTTGTATTTTGCACTGTAACTATAAACGGGCATACTAATTGGCTTGTTTCTTAACACCTTCTTGATCATACTGCCTGATTCCAGCCGGTCTCGAAATGGGGCATTTGTAATCACATGCTCCACCGAAACAGTTATAGACCAGATGGCAAGATTGGGTGGGCAGAGGCCAGAGGGGAGAAAAATCCCAAATCCCCTACGCCAAAAATATGCGTTGCAAATTCTAATTTTAGACAGGAAAATAAAGTTAAGTTCAGTCTGCAGTTCTAGGCTGGTGTCAATCCTTTGCCTTTATGAGGACACGTACTACTTTAAGGTAGGGGGTCTAGGGAAGTGTGGTCTGTGAACAGTGACTATGAATGGTCCACTGAAGAGAATATGATTAGCTTCCATTTTCTGTTGTTTGATGTTTTGACAATAGAAGTCAAACCAAGTTTTGCAAACCAAGTTTTTCAAACATTTAGTTTAGGTGGATCAGCACCTAAATCAAATGCGCCTCATCCCCCATGGTACATTGCACTTACAAGGAGCCAAATCTGTTGGGGAAGAGTGAGTCCTGGACAAGCTGACAGAGCTTTATGACCATCCATTGCTTGCAGATGTGCTTCAGTTCCCTGACAGTCAAGCTGAGACAACTAACAAATAGACCGTCCCACTTGAAGCTTAGCTAAGTGATAACAAGACAAAGAGTAAGACATTACTGGTATCCCTCTTTGAATATGAATTGTTGACGTGCTGATGATTGATCTTACCTATATTTGACAAAATGTCTGTCCTCTACTCCTTCTGCCCTAAAAGGATCAATAAAAGTCCCAAAATTTGGATATACGATTACTATATTCAAGGCAAGTCTTTCTCAGAGGTAAACTAGACCTTGATATATCAGCTGAGTACAGAACAAAGTCATCATCATTAGCAAGAAATTCTACATGGATGCACCTATACTATGATTTATTAAATTTCTCCTGGGATGTTGATTTATGCAGTACTGAATTTCATCTTCATGGCTTAGAGACCATAACTGAGATTTTCACTTAACTCCCGGTGATCTGAGGCAATATCAGGGAAACACGGTTGTACCTTGGTAAAAATGGCTGAAAAGTCACTGAAATGTGGTAGTAACTTCAGACGAATGAATTCCTTTGATGGTCCACAACAGTGTGACAATTGGTAGGTATCAGAAGGGGTGGGTTTGTAAAGCACTGTGTAGTAAGGGGTTAGGAATAGGTTGCTAACTGATGAGCAGTTGTTCTCATGGGTCTCGGCTCCTTACTAAAGGCTTTCTCAGTGTTGGAATGAGTGAGTACATTCTCCTCTCTGATGAGCCGCCAGGAAACAGAACAGTCAATGAGGTAGTATTCTCAACAGTGAATGGCTCCTTTAATTCAAGTAATATTTTTTTGGCAAAGCTATAAACTTAACCACAGAATGAGCTCCAGGCTGGTTTATGGAGATAACTTTGCAAAATTAATATGTGAGTTATTTAGGCAAAGGAGTTCAAAGTGTACAAAAATGAAATTAATGACCTGATATTTTAATTAAAAAAAAACACAGTGAATTCTTCTCAACATTCGGAATGGTGTAGCAAGTGATCATAGAAACACTTGGTGCCTATGTAGACTTATTTTTTTTTAAGATTCATTTATTGATTGTATGTATATGAGTATGATATTGCTGACACACCAGAAGAGGGCGTCAGATCCCATTACAGATGGTTGTGAGCCACCATGTGGTTGCTGGGAATTGAACTCAGGACCTGTGGAAGAGCAGCCAGTGCTCTTAACCGCTGAGCCATCTCTCCAGCCCCATGTAGAATTTTGCTTGTTGTTTCATCATAAGGACTTGGAAAACACCTCAGATTGGTGTCACATTTGTGATGACAAGCAGCTGTCACTATTATGGCTCAAAGTGTATTTTTAAACAAAAATTAGAGTTCCAAGATAAGGATGGCATTCAAACAATGAACCTGCTAACGACAGCACCGGGATAAGATTAACGAATTGTTTCCTGTCTAAAGCTCTGATAGACAGAATGGAAGGAAATATGTGTCCTTGAGTGTGAATTCACTATTGAAAAATGATGTGAAGTCCCTATTGAAGTCTCCAAACTAGTTCAAGAAAGCAATCAAATAGAGTCTGGAGAGATGGATCGTCAACTAAGAGCACCAGCTACTCTTCCAGAAGACCTGAGTTCAATTCTCTGCACCCACATGGTGGCTCACAACTGACTGTGACTCTAGTTCCAGAGGATCTGAAACCCTGTGGGTACTTGCACATACATGGTGCACATAAACTCATGCAAACACACAGGCATATATAAGTATAATACATATATCTTAAAAAAGAAAAATCTAACATAGCTTTTGAACCCGCTAAATAAAATAATTTTAAAAAGAATAGTTGTGTTAATTTTGAACATATTTTTTAAATATAAATGTGCAATCTTGTATTTGTAAGACTTTAAAGTGGAGATCTTTAAATTTTAGTAAAATCTTCAGAAAATGAATGGATTACATGAGGAAACATAAAATGGCTTAGTGTGTGGTGGTGGCTTTTTTTTTTAAAAAAAAATAAAAAACTTCAATGGGCTTTAAAAGTGAATATTGAAATAGACCAGTTTGAATCAGGATGCTTCTGCTTGGTAAGATTTAGAGAACAATGTGATGACAGGCTGAGGGCAGAGCCAGTGGTCAAGGGTTTGCCTCCCGTGTGGGTCCTTCCTGGGTTCCATCTCTAATCCCTCTGAAAGCACACAGGCAAAACATTGATGCAATGGGAATATCATGTTTTCACTACATTTCTTTTTTAAAAAACATTTGTGTGTGTGTGTGTGTGTGTTTGTGTGTATTATGGTATATTTATATTTTGTGGGTACACGAGAGTGTGTGCAAAGATGTGGGCATGTGTGTATCATGACATGCCTATTTCTGTGTGTGTATATGCACAACTGTGTGTGTGGATTCATGTGTACTATGCCATCTGTTTTTGTGTGTATATGCATGTGTGCATGTGTACAGATGTTGAGGTCAAAGGTTAATTTGTGCAGGTGTGTTCTCTTCATCTTCCATGTAGGCTCCTACAACTGAACTCAGCTCATTGGGTTTAGTGACAGAAGCCTTGCCTTGCTGAGCCTTCTTACAGATCCCTAAAGATTCTCAATGAGATACATAAGAAAAAGCAAAAAATAACAACAAAAAAAGTTTTTGTTTTATATTGTTAAAAAACCAGAATAAATGCAACCTTAAAAATTAGAAACTCTTCATGTTTGCTTTGCATGAAATAGTGCTACAGTGTCACACATAAATGACTTAGAATAGTGTTGTCATTGGGGTGTTTTTACTCTCCAGGAGACCTTTAGCAGTGTCTTGTGAGCTGTGATAACTGGGGGCTGAGGGGCTGGGTGCAGGAATGTTGACAAGCCCTCCCTGGAGGACTAGGGTGCTGCCTGACATCAAACAGCATACAGGGTAGCCTCCAGACACAAGGCAGTACTGAACTCAAAATCTCAAGGTCAGTAGTATGTGTGGTGAGAAGCTGCATTTTATGCAATAAAGATATTTTATATTTTAAATATATACTGTGTACTTAAATGTATTTTAATTGCATGTGTTTTAATTTAAAAAGTGTAGAGAGCACATTTCTGGTTATGTAAGCTATCAGATAAGACGCTCTTTCGTTCCAAGTATGTAACATGTGGTATTTGTTTCCGCGCAGCACTCAGTGTTTTGGTCACAGCCCCTCCCATATGCATTTTTACCTCACATGAGACAGATCACTGGCTGATAAGGGAAGGGCTTATCAATCAGCAATGCCCATTTGAAGGATGTCACTATGGTTGATTTATTATCTTATTAAGGAGAACATTAAAAAACTAAAATCCACATTGTATTTTATATAGAGTCCTACAGTTAATATTTCAAATAACACTATAATGGAAGAATTTGATATTTTAAATAGAAGAGAAAAGGAGAAAATTCAGATGGCCACCTCCCTGTCCCCCAAAACATTCACAGATTTAAAAAAAAATCAACTTTTTCCAAGTGGATAAGGTGACTAATTGGTTTTTTTTCTTTATTTTTTTCTTTTCTTTTCTTTTTTTTTTTTTTGAGACAGGGTTTCTCTGTGTAGCCCTGGCTGTCCTGGAACTCACTTTGTAGACCAGGCTGGCCTTGAACTCAGAAATCCTCCTGCCTCTGCCTCCCAAGTGCTGGGATTAAAGGCGTGCGCCACCACTGCCCGGCTTTGGTTTGTTATTTAAAAAACAAACCACTGAAGTGTTTAATACAAGAATAAAATTTCCATAAATTGGTATTCATATATATATATATATATATATATATATATATGCACAGCTTTTACACTTTTTAAAGAGTTGGAATCTAGTCAGATTTCCTAGGCTAGCCTTGGACTCACTATAAATCCAGGACTGGAATCAAATTTTCTACCGTTTAGGCTATGATATGTGTAATGATAGACTTGTAAGCATTTTCTTGAAACTGGGAAAGATGTTAGAAAAAGCTTATATTGAAAAGTTACAACCATTTGCCCAAATTCATTACTTGCAAAGGAAATTTATTTACAATATCTATATTTATTATGTCCAATACACTGTGTTATTTGACGTTAAAGAATATGAAGAATGTTAAGATTATGGAAATGAAAAGACTGCTAACGGTCATGATGACTTTGCTTTTGGTAAGTCTATCCAAAGCCTGTAAATTCCAGAAGAACCAAGGCTCCCCTAAAAGACTTAAAAACTGGAGCAGGGACTGAGACTGGTGTTCAGTAAAACTCTTCAACTGAGTAGATACTGTATATGCATTATTGGGTAATTATCAGTTTATGCATCTATCTATCTATCTATCTATCTATCTATCTATCTACCTATCTATCTATCTATCTATCTATCTCTATGCAGAGAGATAAAGACTTAGCTTTTTAAAATCCCTGCAGTCTTAATTTACATAATTTTCTATAATTTTAACTACATTCAGTCATCTCAAGTAATCTTTATCTTTGTTGCCAGGCAGTGTGCCAAGGCTACCTATAATGACAGGATATGGTACTATGGCTCAGAAGAAGAAAAGAAAAGGATAAGTCCCATCAATGTTAACTGTGCAGATGACAAGTCTAGGCCATCAGTTAAAAGCAATGATGCTTTTCCGGTGTTAGCTCTGTGGTTCCTGAACACTGGTGATTTTCAGGGGGAAGGAATGGTATTGACTTGCAGAGATTGGGAGACAGGGGTAGAAAGAAAAGCATTTTCTTCTTTTACTTCTGTGTGTACACACTACAGAATAAAGAAGAGAAGGAAACTGTAACTTGTCACTTATTTGTCATTACTGTTGGATTGCTTTTATTTTTTTGCCTTTATTTTCACCTTGAAATTGCCAGAAAATACCAACCACACTTCTCTTGTCTGTTTCTGTGTGTGTGTGTATTATATCATAGACATGAAATAAAAACATTCCTTAAGATTTGGGAGGGTAACATGTCAGTTTCTTTTTCCAGATTCCTGAAATAGAAACCATGTGTTACAGCATAATAATTACAAAGTAGAAATACAGGCTAGCATTAAAATGAACAGTAACGAAGGCCCCAAACTGTGAGAGAGCTAGGGTGGGGGCTTTTCTAAATTTATCTGAAGTCTTGGCAGGCAAAACCATCTAAAACCGTCTGATCCCATTTTCTCCGTCAGTCTTCTAGAAGGAAAAGTTAGCTCCTTTCACGTGTTGAATGTCGGCAACCTAAAGCTGGTCCACAGTGAGGTTACATAAAATTGTAGACAGGACTGTACCACACCACAGACAAAGCACCTACACAAACAGCTGGCTCTGCTCCTATAGACAAAAGATAACCATCGACTCCAGTTTAAACAAACCGTGGTGTAAATATGTAAACACTCCATGCAGCATTTTGGCTAATATTACGAAGATTTCCATCCCTGATAACAAGCAGTATAAATGGCACTCTTTATGTTAAGAAGGCCAGACAGCCGTAATGGCAATCTATAGTTGCCTCTAATCTTGCCCATATCCTGGGTCCTCTCCCAGACTAAACATGGTCACCCTCCATCCACAGTTCAAAGACACTGATTTTCTTTGGCTCACTGAATAATTACAGCCTCCTCTGCTGCACTGTGAGTTCTTGAGGGCAGGGGATGGTGATTGCATTTACTTGGCTGAATCTTAAGTGCTTGACATGAATTAATGTTTGCTAGGAGATGATATTTTCTGGTTGGCCTTGTGAGGTTGTAGTATAGCTTTTCGCATTTAAAAAAAATTATTGTGTGTGTGTGTGTGTGTGATATTTGTGTATAGTGTATCCTTACATGGGTGTGCAGGCGAGAGCACTCATGTACACCAGAAGGGAGAACACTGGGTGTCCTGATCTACCTCTCTGCTTTACTCCAATAGGACAGAAACTCTCACCACACCTGGAGCCTGACATTTTGGCCTCTGAGCTGTCTGGACAACAAGCCTTGGTGAGCCTCTTGTGTCTGCCTTCTACAGGGCTGCTGTTATAGTCATGGTTGGTCATGATTGCCTTTTAAATGAGAGGCCTGATCCAAACTCAGTTCTCAGACTTGGGCAGCAAGTATTGTTTTTACACATTGAACTACCTCTCAGACTCTCAGATTGCTTTTGAAACTCATTTTTACCAAATGTTAATTATAATGTGATATTTTAGTGTCAGAAAATGTCAGCGAAAGATAAAACACATGTATATACACATACACACATAAATATATATACATACACATATAAATATATACACACATATATGGTCATATATATGTGTGTATATATATATGTATATATATACACATATTTATGGTCATATATGTGTGTATATATATATGTATATATATATATACATATATATACATACATACATACATACATACACACACACACACATACACACACACACACACACACACACACACACACACACAGCCTATTTTGAATGCTGGACTGCACAGTCTTGTGGACACTGCTTGTGTTTTGTGGAGTGGCTTTCCTAGAATAGTTCCAAGAACTTCAAACATGCCTTTAATCCTCACGTTATCTCCATGATATGTGAAACATTTTCAGTATCACCCCATGACAGCTTTCTAGGCTGGCAGGTCTGAGAGACAGAAACGGAGAAATATTTTCCGTCGGACCAAATGCTGGCCTTCACTCCCCGTCTGATATCATTAAGGTTGACCTTTCTCAAGGACACTGGCTAAACTGTTATCTGTATTGCTTTCTTTTCTGTTATCTCTCAGAGTTAAAAATCTGCCTTTTCATTGTTTATATATCTTCAGATCTCAAGAAAAGATGTTCAATGTAGTGAGAACGGGATATAAATATTAATGCATTGCTTTTTCTTTAGTCTCCCTCAGAAAAAAGTAAAAATTAAACATAAAAAAATTTCTGCATAATATATCAACCTTAACAAGATTTTGATGATTAATTTATAAGTACCCCTAAAAATACTTTCCTCAGAAATTATTATTGGCTGAGTGTAGGTCATAAAGCACCTTGAGCCCTCAGATGACCACCATGCTGGCACCCACATGCACAGGGCACACCTGTGCACCACACGCCTGTCATGCTCCCGTTCTCCAAACATGTGGAAATGGCCATGGATCAGTGTTTTTGTGTTTCATAGAGACAGTAGAATGATGTATTCCTTACTGTATTGGGACTTCTCAAATTTTATAAAATATCCAAATTATAGCATGTTGAAAGATGTTGGGAAACTAATGGTACTCAACAACAAAGACATATTTTGACTTTTGAAAGACATGCTATTTAAAGACCAAAAAAATTAAATCATTTCTCCCACCCCCTGCAATGAATATGAAACATATGGGACAGCCCCTGACAGCTAAGAGGAGCCTGACTCTCTTCCTGAGCTCTGAGCTCTCTCTGAGGCTCTGAGGCTGAAGGTGCTTAACCTTCGTCTTGTAGGCATCACAGCTTTGCCTGAAATGAGGCCATAACTGTGCCCTAAAACTTTGAACCAATGTTGAGTGGCGTTTTTAATTTAATGCATTCCATATAAGTACTTTTGATTGATTTTCTTCCAAGGATATATTCTGAATAAATTGTACCTGGGTTTCACTTCCTGTGCTAAATGAAGGTTTCGAGTATATGGAAAATAATCTGAGGACTAATACAGGAAGTGAGGTGATGTTGTTAAAGCTGGAAGTCCTCACCGTTATGGAAGTGAAGGAAAAATACTCAAATGAGGATCTTTCTAACTAGGGGCGAATCCTCTTATGATCCGTTTCGAGATCTTGCTTTGTTTGAACAATTCCAGGAAAGTTGCTCTTGTAATTTCCAGAACTCTGTTGGCAGGCTTTCAAGGTCACCCTGTCTTTCGCTTTGTGAGGAAGACCATGTGGGCTCCGCACTGGGAAATGCAGCCTGTGCTCATAGTGACCGCTGTGTCCTAGGCTGCTCTTATCACTGGTGGAATTGGCACCTTGTCAAGTGTTACTGAAGAGCCCTCCTTTCTGCACTGCCTTGCTTGAGGAGACCAGGGTGGAAAAGTCCTGCCAGTCACACCCCTGTAAGGGCCAAATGTTTTTTCTTCAGGAATGTGGAAACACTTCTCTTGGGGAAAAGTATAAGGAGACAAACCAATCGCCACTTCTGAGAAGAGAAAATTGACCCCTTTGGGTTCTTATCTTCATCCACTTTGAACATGTCGGATTTACCTCTGCTAGGTTCCCGAGGAGGGAAAAGGGAGAAACTACTGATTTGAGAGCCTGTGGTAACTAATGAGTGACAACAGATGGATTTTAGCAAGATGAACTTTTCAAGAGCTCAGTTCATGATGAGAGGTGAGATACTGCCATACCTAACACCACAGAGTAGACACAGCACTTGTCCAATCACTCAACTGCTTTGCAAGAGTGCACGGAGAACATATACCTTTGTAAATTAATGGATTGGTCCTTCCATCCATCTATCCGTCCATCCATCCATCCATCCATTCATCCATCCATTCATCCATCTAGTAAATATTGAGTGTTGGCTATCATGTATTGGATTTTATTGTCAACAGAGTTATAGCAATGAAGAAGAAGAACAACAACAACAAACCAAATCAAACCAACTGTGGTGTTTTGAACAGGCTTGGCCCCTTAGACTCCTGTGTTTGAATGCTTGGCTCATCGGGAGTGGCACTATTAGGAAGTGTCGCCTTATTGGAAGAGGTGTAGCCTTTTTAGAGAAAATGCATCACTGTGGAGTCGGGGCTTTGAGGTTTTAAATGCTCTAGCTAGGCCAAGTAAATCTGCTCCTCCTGTTGCTTTCAGATCAAGATGTAGAACTGTCTGCTCCCCCAGCACCATGTCTGCCTGGATGCTGCCATGCTTCCTGCCATGATGATAATGGATTAAACCTCTGAAACTGTAAGCCAGCTTCAATTAAATGTTTGCCTTTATAAGGGTTGCCTTGGTTATAGTGCTTCTTCACAGCAACGGAAATCCTAACTAAGACACCAACCAACCAACCAACCAACCAACCAACCAACCAACCAACCAACGGCCTTGAGTCTCTTTACTTTGGAAGCTTACATGCTAAGTGACCCCTCTCCTGTATTCTCTATCTTGTTATAATGGAGTAAAATTACTATGTCATTTTAAAATGTTTTACTTTTTTTTTTTTAATTAAAAAAGACTTAGCGTGAGGCATTTACTGTGTGATGAGCTGGTAGAATTTTTATTTAAAATGTTTATCACATGTGGAGGAAATAAACTTCAAACAATGAGACAATACATTTTACCATATATGCACACTTTAAAAATTGTGCTGTATTTTTACTGTTGAAGATAACACATTACTCAAGGAAGACTTATTACCCATATCTGTTTGCCATTTTACTGATTATCTTTAAAATATTAGATGGCCATTGGAAATAGTGTGCATTTTGTTCAGCTGTGTTTGTCTTATTTCCTAGGAATAGAATAGAAGCCTGTGGAGCAACCTGTTTACATTTCTACCCAACTCTACAAAAGGTTGCAAAGGATGATTCCTCAGTGTGTCCACCAAGCATGTCATTCTAGTCAATTCACTGTTAGCTAGGTCCTCCTTGGGGACCACAGTTTCCTTTACCTGGGATCTTTGCATCTCTTATGTACTTTGGTAGAAAGGCTTTCTAGATGGCCCCATTTTTTTTCCTGTGTACAAGGTCATGATGTTCCTTCCCTTTGCTATGTTCCCATTGCGTTTCTGCTATAGATGATTTTAGCCCATCTGGTCTCCTCTCTGACCCAGCTTTCAAGGCTCTCACTCCCACCCAGGTACCAACTCAATTTAGTAGCCATTGCAGTGTTAAAAGCAACACTTCATAGTTGCAGTTAGAAATGATTTCACAAGAGGGTCTTGTCTCATGCTAACTCTTCAGTGTCAAAGACCTTTGAATGATTCCCATTTGGCAGAGAGCTTTCATTTAAGCAAACTCCTCTGATTAGCTCTAAGTCACACCCCTAGTGAGTGGAAAAGGCATGGCTGGAGGAGAAATCTGGATTCTAAGCCACTTGTCCAGTTCCTGCTTTTTCACAGCACTTTCTTTGCTCTGCTTGGCTTAAGTCCATTTTGGAGTTCTACCACTTGCTGGCATCTTCTCCCAACAAACCCCAGTGCTTTCATTACCCACACTGCCTCATGTTTCCATGCCAGGACTCAACGGTATGCTCAAGTACCCACTCCTTCATGTTCATTTCCTAAAGAGTCTGCCACACAGTTGCCAGCCCTCTCCTCTCTCTTTCTCTCTCCTCTCTCTCTCTCTCTCTCCTTCCCTCCCTCCCTCCCTCTTTCTCTTTCAATAGTTTTCCTAGCAAAGGGTTATATCTTAGTTTCTGAGCCTCATTTTACATCAAATTATTCTTTGTCATGAGGGGCTGTCCTGTATTAAGAAGCATACACACCGCTAATAAAACAAAACAAGCAAACAGAAAACCTTTGGACACTTTAAGATGTTCCATGGAAAACAAATCACTCCAGGCTGAGAACCTCTGGCTTAGTTTGTCATTGCTCTTTAACTCTGTGGTGACATGGGTCAGGTGTGTGTCCCATGAGATTTTTACTAAGGGCAGCATGATGTACTATGACTATCTTTGAAGGTATTCTGCACAAAGACAAAACTCAACATAAGTTACAGACCTTACTTGTGTCTCTCTGGGACAGCTATTGTCTCAGAATCGAAACATTCCATATTCCCTACCCACCAGAGGGAGGACTCAAAAGAGAGAGGAGTCAAAAGACTCAGGAAGTAAACAAAACTTACAAGGCTGAGGAAACGTATGGCACTGAAGAGGATTCACTCAGCCCCTCCTCAAGGGAAAACATCTGCTGCAGAGGTGGTAGGGCTCTGTGATGAATCCTCCAAGCTGCATGAAGAGCCTCCTAAAGCAGTTGGGCATGGTTACAGATAGAGTCAGCACTGAACCACTTCCTTAGCATGAACAGGGGGCCTTGGTTCCACTACCATACACACACACACGCACACACACACAATAAAAATGAGTGTTCAAATAAAAACTTGCATAAAGTTTTCACATCAGCACTTTTCATAGTAGAAGAAGTAGAAACATTTTTTCAAGAAGTAGAGATGTTTTAGACACCCATGGATGAACTAATGAATGGATGGATAAATGTCCACCCAAACTACTGAACACTATCCATTCTCAAAAAGAAGGAGGGCCTAGAGGCTAAGGCAGGAGATTTTTGGGTTCCAGGCTAGCTTGGTCTGCATCACAAGTTCTAGGCCAGACAGGGACATATAGGGAGACCCTGCCTCTCTTTCCACCCTCCAAGAAGTTAGACACAAAAGGCATGTACTAGTGGTTTTGCTTCTGAGAAATTTCTGAAATAGATTAGTCCAGAGGAAGAGAACATATGAAAGTTTTTCAGGAATGAAAGAGGAAGCTATGGAAGGTAACTTCTCAAGCCTGAGGGTCTTCTTTCAGAAGGATGAAAACATTATTTTATTTTTTAAATAGTATTTTTTAGTCTCTGAAAGTTCCATATATTTATACATTGTATATTGATCATATCCAGGAAGGATGACAATATTCTGGAAGTAGATACTGGTGAAAGGTTGAGATATTGTGAGTCTAGTAAATGTTTCTCAAGTGCAGTTTTTAAAGTGGATGAAATGGTGACATTTATGCTATGCGCATTGGTTCATCATAAGAGGAGGATATGGGAGGGGCTCAAAACACATGCAGAGCTGAGCCTCGTGGTCAAAGGTAAAGGTGACCGACCATAAAGATGAAAGCCAAGCAGACTGGTGCGACCAGGGAGGACAGCTGAAGAGTATCTCTATAATACTGATCCTGGAATAATTAATTAAAGCACACAGTGCATCTTTTTTTTTTTTTTTTTTTTTGGTTTTTTTCAAGACAGGGTTTCTCTGTGTAGCCCTGGCTGTCCTGGAACTCACTTTGTAGACCAGGCTGGCCTCGAACTCAGAAATCCTCCTGCCTCTGCCTCCCAAGTGCTGGGATTAAAGGCGTGCGCCACCACCGCCCGGCACACAGTGCATCTTTACAGGAGATCAAACATTCCCAAACCATTCCAGCTAACGATCAATAGCAACATATAAAGTAGAATATTATATTCTTTGAATACTACCATAAAATACTATTTTTTCCTTCTGTGACGATAAGGTACATATTTATTCGGATAGCTCCATCCTCATTTTTTAAAAAAGTGACGATTTGCAAATACTGAATCCTTGTGGAGAAGAAACATAGGGACCCACATAGCATATTTATTTTTCTCCATATCCAAAGAGAATCCATTCATCATTACTATAAGAACTAAATATGTGCAGCTTACTTTTGATTTATTATAGCAGTAAAGTGCAACTTTCAGGTCAGTTTGAAATAAGGGTTATTCACAAGGAGATCAACAGCCTTGTGTGTGTGCATGAGCACGTGCGCATGCTTCCTGCAGAAGAGGCCCACTGACAGACAGTCACAGAGGGATCTGTCAGCAAGACAAGTCTGTGGAGTGATGAAGTGCAGCCCCACATAAGACAGTGCTTGGTGATTGTGCTTTCGACTTTACCTTGCAGATTTCTGCAATGGCAGGGTTAGAGGTTACCTCAGAATACCATCTTTCAAGTCTTCAGTTCTTGGTTACTTTACACTCCTTGGGTTTTCTCAGCCCCTTTCACAGGTCTTTCTCATGAACTAAGCAAATGTACTACCATTCTCCAGTCAGACACAACTGTAGCAGATCATTACCACCTATGGCTCCCAAATAAATAAGTCTAGGTTTCAGAAAAGCTTCACAGTCAGGCTGACAACCAGAATCCTGACTCAGCAATCCATTTAACTTGGGGGGGGGGGAAGATGGCTTTCAATGGTTCTGCATTGTAAGGTCAAGGCCAGCACTGCTGAGAGAAGTTAAACTTACCTCTTCTATGAGAACAAAGGTATAACTATGATATCCAAGACGACCTGGCATTATTTTCATCAGTTAATGGTATGGAAAACTTTGTGGTACAATGCAGTACATTATGTTATATAAATAGACAACATCAAGAAATGTATAACAATTATCTACTCTTGCTATCATGAAATAAAAAGAGGATAAGACCGTATCTTAAATTCTTTCTAATTATGGTAGGAAAGTTTAACCTAAGATGTTTAGAAGTATAGATTATTTTCTATATACTCTGTGTTCTAGATTATTCTAGTGTATACTATTCTGTTGGTAGATTTTGAGCTATATTTAAAGTGCTTAAGTCAAGAAGTATGCATTCCAATTTAGGATTCAGTCTGATAAATAGACAGTATTTTATTTAGGTTCGACACAGCTTTAAAAGTTTAAAAGTAACATATTAAACATTTTTCTTTTGACTTTGCCCTGGGGTGTTGGCATCCAATTGTTTTGTTAGAAATTCCAAACTATGTTTGCTAAAATTTCAAATCTGTCTCTCAGATTTAACTGGCACCTCGTGATTTCTCAACCACTGCCATTCCTACTCTGTTGGGATTTTGGTGTTGAACTTTTTTTCTGTTTTCTGGGAACTAACTCTTACTTTCCCACTACAATAAGGGAAACTTTGAATCTATAGTCCAACAGGTCCGAATAAAATTGAAGTCCTATCAATGACTAATTTATGAGAGCTTCTATAAACTTCTTGACTATTTCTTCCTCAGTTTCTTCCTCTGCAAAAAAGGGAAATGACACTATAGAATTTGTTTGTGGATAATTGAAACATTTAAACACACACACACACACACACACACACACACACACAAATAGAGGGTAGATATATAGTTGGTAGATAGAGAGATGATCTAGAGATATATACCAGATGGCAGGTAAACAATGCAAAGATGCTCTATTACACCATCAAATTGGAGCCTCCTCTGCCCCCACTCAAAGTCTGAAAGTTGGTACCTAAAACTTTGCACAGTATCACTGTATATAATCAATCTGTGATATCTTCAACAAACAGACACTCACTTTAAATAACACAATAATTGTTTTCTGTGATATTCTAAAGACTTCTTTTTGATTATCTGTATGTGTTTGTGTGAGTGTATACACATGTGAATGAAGTAAGCTACTCAGCAGGTGATGGGAAGCAAACCCAGGTCCCCTGCAACAATAGTACCTGTTCTTAACGTCTAAGCCATCTGTCCAGGCACGGTGACGTTTGTTTCTGATCATTCCTCGTGCCCTTATTTTGAAGAGGATTACAAACACAGACCACTAGACTATCGATAATATTCCTCAACTATGGTTAAAGGAGAACACATACAATTAACTTCATTTCAACTTAGTCTCAAAACGAACTTTGAATATTGATTGTATAGAAGCATCTATTAATACTAATTTTCTCCTAGAGAAAATGTAATAAAAGAATGAATTGGTTGTTTAAAACCATTGGAATGGTGGTGTCCAATAAACAATGAATGCTGTTTTATTGGTCTGTTAGCACTATACATATCTGAAAATGGAGCTTTATAATCTGAAAATTTTACTTTAGCTTTGAGGTCTTTAAAACCGACTTCAACTATTCCTACTGTTTTTAATGTTTTTAAATTAATCCCCAGTGGTTAATGTGCCTCAGTAAAAGGTAAGAGAGTTTTACATGACACATTAAAGCGGAGCAAATCAAAAGATTTCCAAAAAATGCAGGGAATGTCTGAAACCAACCCTAATAAAAACAAAAATACACTTGAAGTATGTGCAAAAGCTATTTCTTCTCATAACCATTTACCTTAGACCACCAAAATTAACCTATTTTGGTATTATTTTGGATTTTGGAATTATTACACCTATTGAAGACATACAATAAAACAAAAAATATTTAATATACAATCTGTTGGGCAAAAAATTGAGATCTTATTATTACAAAAAATTACTTGGGCAAAGGCGAACAGAAAAGTAGTCACTCCTATATCCTGACATGGCTGGTGGGATTCTTTAAGGGAAGGAACATAAATTAAAATGGTTTACCATCTAAAGTTGGAGATACTAGTTGTTTGAAACACAAACTATAACAAATCTGTTTTTCAGAAGGTTCCTGTTCAGTCCTGTGCCTGAGAAGTCCACCTCCCCAAAATAAATTGGCAATGAGACTTCATTAATGTTTTGATTCTTAGCTAGAAGTAGATAGAATCTTCTAGCAAATGAAAGAACAAATGGTGTTGATTCGGGGGTATCTGACATCTACAAAGGACAAGGACATCAAATTCCGAAAAAGATTAAAGTGTATGGGCAAGGACAGGCTTAAATGGGCTTGTCCACGTGTCTTCTGGCACACCGGAACTTGGGCTCGAAGCAGGAAACTTGAAGAGACGGTCAAAGGTGAACTCTATTTTGGGAAGGTTCTGGTTTGTTCTTCCTGCTCTGCCCGCTTCCTTCCTTAAGAAGGCACTTCCTCTTCAGCCAATTTTCCTCTCCTGTCATGGCAAGCACGCACAGTCCAACAAGTGTTAGGTCAGCAGTAGGACGAGCTCACGTGTTTTCTACCTCCAGGGCTGCTACTTTCCCCATGGCCAAAGTTAATCCAGCCTATAATAGTCTTTGGCATTAAGCCATGGAAGAACACACAAAAAAACTATTTAGAGTTGGAAACTTCTTTGGGAATTTTCTAGACACTTACTGATGAAGGTGGGACGCTTAGATGAGGGACTCAGCTCGTTATTCTCTGCTATTTCTAGCCTATGAGTTCCCCCTAGCTATACCAGGAAATGAAAGACACTTGGGAATTCTTGGAGAGGCCTTCTTCTTAACCAATCAAAGGCTGTTGCGTAAGGTGGAAATGTCTGTTCCTTCGGCACCGCAGTGAAAAATCACTTAGAGAGTAGATATTCTGTAAAGGTGGGGCCTCTGCCTTTTTGAGTGTGACTGTTGAGCAAGAGTCAGCTTCCCTTAGATTGCTGAAGTGGCTGCAGGGCGCCTTCAAAGGGCTCCCCCCACCCCTTTTTTCTCTTCTTTTAAACACTACTTCAATTTACAGTATCCCACTTGCATTTAGAGGTTTCCCAGCAAAATCAAGAGATCTGTTTGGAAAGAACATGAAAAGCAGACTGGCACCTACAACCAGCAAGGGCAAATAACTTACCCACCGCTCCATACTCAAGGGTTTCTGCCTTCAACGCCGGCTAACACAAGTCCAAGAAACACCTATGTCACTGGGATCGATGTGTCCACAGCCAAGAATCCATTTTGGCAAACAAGAACAAGTTTTTCTCTCTGCACACAGATAGGTGTTGGGTTTTCATTTGCGGCTTGTTTGTTTGAGCACCAGTCAGTTTGTTAAGATATATATTCTGATTAATGTAGTGCAGACTTACATTTTGAATTTTCTGTTGAGAACTCAGTGTACTTTTACATGCCATTTCGGAATAAAGGATCCTCCAGAAATGGCATAAACTAATGTTGTATGATGAAGAGCAACATATGATGACAGAGAACCTTCTATAGACTTGCCCTGTTCTTCCAATTGATGTTACCAGTGGATGCCGGTAGGCTGACTAAACAGCGACTTTGCAAGCCCCTGTGCTTCCCTATACTTGCGTATTGGCCAACATGAATGATCAGATTTAGAACTAAAGTGTGAAAGCGTGAACTTTCCTTTCCAGGGCTTTTCGGGGAGATGCTAATGGCATCTTCTGATGGGTATAGCATATCGGACTTACAGGCCCTACATTTCCATAATGGTTTACACCACTTTAAACTCCATTATTTGCAGATGTGATCTGAATTTTGCTTCAGAAAATAATATTCTTATAGTACAGGGATGGTTGCCTGTCTGTCTGTCTGTCTGTCTGTCTGTCCCTCTCTCTCTCTCTGTTATTCATATTGACTCTGAGTCATTGAGAGCTCTGTACACACTCAGGTTTTGATCCAAGAAAGATTATGTTCTGCTTTGCTATATCAAAAGATTTAATTGATTCTGTGTTTTTATCATGTGATTTAATTCAAAGCAGTCTGAACGACACAAACCTGAATCACACAAACTAATATGAGGCTAAACATCATGAACAGCTTTGACAAAAATCTAGAGCACAAATGTGAAACGGCTCATTACTACCCTGTATAGACTACAGGGATCAGAGGCGGGATGGAGCACTGAATGTATTCTGAATTCTCTGCTCAGATTGATCTTATTAATTAAAATGTATTATTTTTTATGTCCCACCATTTATTTAATCCCAATTGCAGATAATCTCAAAGATCAGTCAGGAAAATCCTATACACCCAAGACCATGATTTGGAAATGTGATAGATTTCTAAATGGTGGATCTGGGCTAAGAGAACCTCATGCCTACGAGAGCCCTCCCAGTATATTAGCTGTAGGAAGCAGAATTGCTTTCTCAGATGCATCACTGATAGATTAAAAACTTGAGATGTAGGCTCTAATGTGATGCTGAATTCTCCAACATCAGTGTCACTTCTTGGAGAGAGACTTACAACAGTAAATTGTGACAGAAGATGAATGAAGACTTCCGGAGGTTTGGTGTGGACTATTTGTCAGAGCTGATTTCTTGTGGCAAATCTATTACTTTTCATTACCTTAACTTTAGGAATCATACGCAAATGGACAAATCATAAAATAATCATTTGATATGATGAATTTATGACTTTTATTAGTACTTTAGTAAATTTTGAGTTGAATATGTTGGCATTTACATAGCTGGTGTTCGCACCAAAACTAGTGTTCAGATAACAGACTGCTATATTGAATGTTTCCGTCCTTTCATTCACACACACACACACACACACACACACATATATATACATACATACACATACACACACGTGTGTGTTTTCAAATATATGTATATATAAGCACATATATGTATATGTACATATATATGCAAATAAAAATAATATTGCTGGAACAAGACTGAAGAAACTTTAAAGACTATATTCTCTAGGCTTTTATTCTTGTATTATTAGAGTTTTGTTGGGAGGTTGTACATTTAGCACTGATGGGGTTTTGATAAATTCTCTATGTTCTTTATTGTGACTCATGACCTCTTTTAAAATAAGTCATGGTTCTTCAAACCAGGAAATACACAATTACCAGGGAACATTTAAATAAAATTAGAGAAAATTTGAAAATCATATACTTTTGAGAGTGCTTGCATCTAGAGTATATGGAGAGTTCATAATGCAATAATGACACCTACATCAGTTTAAAATGAACAAAGAACAGGGACAAGCATTTCTTCAGGAAATGCTTAAAGATACGAATGGTCAACACACACACACACATAAACATATTCAACATTATCAGCCATGCATACAGAATGGGTAACTGCAAATCACAACCACAAATATCTGGTTGCACATCTATTAGGATAGCTAATACCAAAAGAGCATACTCATGAGGATGTGGAGGAATATGATGTCTTACATGCTGCTGAGGAGAATGAAAAATTCAATTGCTGCCTGGGAAAATGGTTTGGCAGTCTCTCAAAAGGTTAAGGGCAGATTTCACATTCATGACCTAGGAATTCTGGCATATATCCCAGAACAAAGAAGATGTATTTTCACATATTTACCTATATGTAAACACATAAGGCAACATTACTCATAATGACATCTATTATAGAAACAACACAAATGTCCCTTAATTTATACAAAGATAATATGGTAGGTGGCACACAGGTATAGTGGACTATTTTGTGGCAATATAAAATAATAAAATATTGACATATGCTACATTGTTATGAACCTTGAAAATATTGTATCAATAGTAGAAGACAACCAAAGAGACCTTGGTAGGTTATGATTCCACTTATATGGCATGGTCTGAATATTCAAAAATGGACAGCAAGCCAACAGTTGTCTAGGATCAGGTTACATGTGCAATGAAGTATGATGATAACATGCTCAGATACTATCTTAGGTTATAGAACATATTAAATGTGTGCAATTCAGTTCTATTACAGGCTATTGAATTGTATGTTTTAAATGAGCTAATAGTGCACTGTGTAAATGATAATTCAATAATGGTGAAGGGAGGGAGAGGAGAAGGAAGAGGTAGAGGAGGAGAAAAAGAACTTTTTTCCTTTGATTATACATTTTATATGACATTTCCTCACTGCAGTAAACTAAGGTGTTTCTTTACATCCCAGGTTGAGAAAGAAAACATGCATTAGATTCTGAGAGTCTTCATTTCACTCGAATTGGTGACCTGCAGCTATGGAAAACATTGCCATCTTAGACCAGACAGATTAGTAAAATAAATTTGGTCCCATGTGGACCTAAAAAGTAATGGCCAGAAGCTTTGATGTTGTCTAACAACTAACCAAATAACACTCTGGGTAAAAAGAAAACAGATGTCCAGCCCCCACCAAGGCTGGCTTTGATCTCGCCTGTGGCGGCTGCCTACTCATAAAGAGCACCGGGAACTTTGTTGCTCTTCTTAACAAGCCTTACTTGGTGAGGTTCACTGATTTCATGTACACCAAACAGGCAGGAAACAGAACAGCTTTCTAAGAAAGGACTTTGATGTTTCACTAACACCAGCCAGCAATGCATTTCTTGCACTCTCAGTCAGTAAATGGTGATTATGGGATATTTTTATAAATGCTATGTTCAGTCTCTGCTGGTGTGGATAGTGTTAGGAACCATCACAGCCAGGCATCAGAGACTTCCTTGGAGTTCTAATCACATACACAGGGAGAGCTGCTCTTCCTGGCTGATCACACATCGCCTCCTTGAAAGTCATTGCCTACTTGTCTTTTGGTGCTGTTCAACTAAAAAGTAAAGGACAAGGCAGTTGGAGAGATAGAGCCGAAGTTAAACCACCTGCTGGTCTTCCAGAGGACCAGAATTTGATTCCCAGTACCCACACCAGGCTACTTACAACATCCTGTAACTCAAGCTCCAAGGAATCCTACTCCCACTTCTTGCCTCCAGGGGGATTGCCTATATGAATTGGAATCACACACACACACACACACACACACACACACACACACACACACACACACAAAATTTTAAAACTCTTTTTTAAAAAGTAAATGATGAAATTGAGAATAGGGAGCAGCTGTCTGGTCTGATTTTCTGGTTTAAGAGCCCACAGGCTAAGAACCGGCTTGCCCAAATTCACACAGCTTATTGGATTAAGCACTGTGTGTGTCCCTATATCAGAAAAGTTTTAAACTCTTCTGTCCTCTCATTACTGATGAACTGTCATTTGTGACCTTGAAAGTGCTCTACAAAAGTATGGTCTTTGAACTATCTATCTCTCCATCCTTCCCTCTCTTTGTTTTTCAGTGCAGGGCAGAAAATCCTGAGTCTTGCAGGTGATAGGCAAGCACTCTACCACAGAACTACATCCCTGTCATTTCTTAGATATGCTAAGTTCCATTTTGAGTTTTCCATAGATATCTTCATTGGCTATCAGGTCCTCTGGTGTCCAGAGAAAACAAGCAACAAAATGAACCTGTACATATCTGAAATGTTCAATTTGGCCCACAGAACTTTTTGTTTCTTCTGGTATGACATTAATAGTCATTTGTGACTTCTTAGCTACCTCGTCAATGTGGTGGTGCTGTTCTCTGGGGGAAAAAAAGTGATCTCATTTTTCTTGGCCATTGGTGTCTGTGTGGACACAATGTGGTATCAATGACACAACAATTTCGTGAATGTGAAAAACAGTCTTAAAGTGGGGGGCGAGGGGGCGCAAAGATAATGCTTGAGCAGGACTCTGAAGCAGGATACGGCATTGTCAGGTTATCTGCCTCCTCAGTCCTTCACGTACCCAAAAGAGATGGACAGCCATTCCAGGCCCGTAATTCAGCTATAATCCAAGAGTAGAGAAGAATCCATGGATCTCTGCTCCCCACCCCACTTAAGAGTCCTTAATATTGCCTTAGCAGCTTCAAGAGACTGATATTTAGATAAACATCTCTGGAATGCAAAAACCAAATACAAGTTTCTCAATGCATCACACCTCACACTTCATCAGACAGAATTCTTGGAAATGACTATGTATGCTATTATCTAGTCGCCTGGATGATAGATCGAGCTTTTCTATGTTGGAATTTTTTACATTTATCTAATTATTTAGAGAGAGATATAGAGGTATGGAGGGGGAGAGGTAAGGAGGGAGGAAAGGATGGAGGGGGAGAGAAAGAGGAGGGGAACAAGGAGGGGAAGGGGAGGGGGAGGGGAGGGAGAGAGGGAGGGAGGGAGAGGGGAGGGGAGATCTGTCTCTCTATTAATCAAACCTACCCACCTCTCTCTACATATTTACTATCTATCTATCAGTCTGTCTGTCTGTCTGTCTATCTATCTATCTATCTATCTATCTACCTACTCTACCCAGCTCTCTCAATAAAATCTACTCACCTATTTCTGTGTATCATCTATTATATCTATCTACTCTATCCATATCTATCTATCTATCTATCTATCTATCTATCTATCTATCTATCTATCTATCTTTCTTTCTTTCTTTCTTTCTTTCTTTCTATCTATCTATCTATCTATCTATCTATCTATCTATCTATCTACCTATCCATCCATCCATCTTCCTGTCTATCAAATCTATTTTCCTACCTATCTCTGTTTATTTACTCCCCCCTCTGCTCATATGCAGAAAAGATCTGGGGTCTGACTGGTGAGATTGACTAGATGATTCACCTTTTCTCCCCTGTGAGGCAGTAAGGTAACACAAAATGCCTCAAAAGTCTCCCAAACTATAGCAAATAACACATTTTCTTTCCTTATTCTCTTTAAACTTTTCCTTATTTTTAAAATAACAAGGATTGTACAAGTCAGGGTAAAAACCTTAGATCATGTGGTAGTTACTTCTGTCTAACCTTTTTATACTTAATAATTTGGTAACACTATGCAATTATCTCTAAACTAGATACTCACCCTCAGCAAGCAGTCCAAGGCAAAGATGGATTTCAATGAAACATTCAGTGACTAATTGGAAAGTTAGGGAGGAGAGGTCTATTTCAAGTACATTTCCTGTTTACATAAACACTGCAGTCCAATCTTTCTTAGCATCCTGCAGTCAGCCTTAATTAAGGCTTTCATTTTGGACACATAGCTACTTTAAGACAAAGTACTTAGCCTATGAGGAAAAGCTTTGTATATATGGAAATCCGATGAGATATCAAAAATGGGAGCAGCTTTTCTTCATGTCCCTGTCTTAGAGGGACAGAGTAGGGACACTGTTTGCTTTAATCCGTCTCCAGTCATCTGTCTGGGCTTAGGTTGAAGATAAAACAAAACAAAACAACAACAACAACAAAAAAACCCAGTCCATGCAAGTTTCCTAGCTATGATAAGCCCCAGGGAGTTGTACAGTTAGATCCTGAAGCCCCATTAAATCAGACTAAGCTCTGTACACAAAAGCTAAGTTAACAAAAACGTAAAAGCTTAATTTTGTCTCAATTTTTTTGGTCATAAAATTTTGTTAAAAATAAAAGATTCAACATAAAACGACAACAACAACAACAACAGAAACCATCCCAAATTAAAATAACTAATTTGCAAATTATATTATCATAAATGATGACAAGACAGAATCTGTTGTGTTTCCTGGCAAAAATATATGTGTCATTGAGACTGTGAAGTCTTTGCTCCTCCTTTGTTTTGTCTGGCACCAGGCAATTTAGTTATGGCCATGGATATCTGTGCTAAGTTTTATGATGGAATCCTATCCAGTCATTTGGTGAGGATGGCAAGTTTGGATGTGCTTGCAATTTTATACATATAACCATTTAATAATGATAAGCTAAGGGAGGCACTTAAAAGAACGGGTGTAATTATCTTTGACTTCAATTTACACACAAACATGAATCACTTAGTGTCTTTTTCTTTGTTTTTAACTTTGGAGAATTGTCAATGGGTCAAGAATAGTCCTGACCTTTATTTACGGCCACAAGGTGAAATACTAATGATGAATCGCTGAATTCAATGCTAGATCTTTAAAAAAAAATATATATATATATAAGAAAGATAGGGGAGAATGCATGTAATTCTTCTTGAGACTAAAAACCAAAGACAATTTGAATACCCAGTGTCCTTTCTATCTTCTCTCTGCTTCCCAGAATGGTAGAGTTCTTCAGTGTCTGTTGCTCTAAATCTAATCTAAAATAGGGATTTTTCAGGGCTAATTTGTATCTGTGACTTTTGCAGGGAAAATAGGTGAGCTATGTCAGGGTAGTCTCATAAGGCTAAAAGGTTGTGGTAATTAATCCATAAGATTACTAGAAATGTATTTTCTCTTTTAGAATGATGGATAATTAAGCCTGGCAGAAATTCAGTTGAAAGATGCTGCATAAGAAACGGAGCCAGATGGCCCATCCTCACCACCAGACCACAGTAATAGTTAATTTGGACAAATTGCCATATACACTTTCAGTCACGTGACCTTTAATTTCTCACAGCTTTAAAGCATCCATTAAAGCAACATGAAAGGCAAAGCCTACACACAGCCAACAAACACTTTCTGAGAGATGTTTGAAAAGGACCTTCGCTGCTACTTAATATACAAAGTAGTAGGGAGCAGTGAAAGACAACATGGGCCTTAGAGGGCTACACTTAAGCTAGTAATTATGTTTCGAGGCACTGATGAACCCCATTTAAAAAATTCTTAGTGACTTAAGACAAGTCCAAAATGTGTACTGTGAATGGGAGCCATTTTAAAGTATTCATATTAGAAGAAAACATTACCTTATTCAAGTATTGACTCAACATTGAAGGCAGAATAGATCATGTGGCTTTAGCAGAATAAATTGGTACAAGGTCAAGAAACGTACTAATCTGTGTTTAGCTGTAATTTCTTTAAGTCTTATTCATTTTTCTTATACTTTTACTATCAGAGATTCTTCATTTTGTGCTGATGTCAAGGTCTAGACCTTATGTTAGTTTTGTTTGTTCATTGAACTAATGGGTGATGTGACTACAAGATACTGTCTGCTTCTCTTTGAAAAATTAATATTAAAACTGAAGTTAAAACCTAAAGGTCCCTAACTTGCTTGTCAACCTGACCATCGGCTGTTTGGCTGTCACCCATGTGAAATCAACAACAACACCTACAGCAGACAACAACTGATAGTGATACTGTTGAATGTATTAAACCACAGGCCTCTGGGCCCTTTCTAAAACTAATTGCTAGCTGGTTGGGTATGGTAGCACATGCCTTTAATTCTGGGAAGATCGTAAGTTCAGGACCAGCTCCAGCTATATGTGAGACCCTCTTTCAGCCAGAAAAACAAACTTAACAACAACAACAAACCCCCAAAGGAAACATGAAACCCAAAACAACAACAATCAATAAGAACAAAACGAAAAAGCTCCCTGCTTTCTGAAAATACTCCTAAAGACTTCCAGAGCCGGGCGGTGGTGGCGCACGTCTTTAATCCCAGCACTTGGGAGGCAGAGGCAGGAGGATTTCTGAGTTCGAGGCCAGCCTGGTCTACAAAGTGAGTTCCAGGACAGCCAGGGCTACACAGAGAAACCCTGTCTCGAAAAACCACACAAAAAAAATTACTTCCAGAACTCTAATGCAGGGAATTTTACTGTATGGACTGTATACTAGCATAAGCTGGAAATGCCACATCTGTATAAATTAGGGCTCCATGAGAGAAATGGCCTAATGAGTGGTGATTCTAACTTTGTATCAAGAATTTCATGACATAATACGACTTGGGGGTCAATCTTGTGAGGTCACACTTATCCAAGAGATATATCTACTGAATGCTTGGTGATTCACTACATGCAAGATGGACAAAGTTATAGCTGGTTGTTCCTGGTTCCTAAAGTCTGGGACTAAAGGAGACAGAACTAGTCCTAAAAATAATTTTGCCTCTTAGCCAAGAAATGAACTGGAAACCACTGAAGATTTCCAGGTTTAAATATTCCCTGTGAAAGGGAAGAGGTTGATGACTCAGGGGGCTATAGGTTCCTTTCTAGCTCCAACCTTTAATGATTATATAAATCTATTTCACCTACAAGTGCCCATATCATTTCCCTTTTTTCTTTTCTTTTTTTTTCTTAACCTTTTTTCTTTCTAAGGACCAAGAGTAAGTAGAAAAGACCATGCCCAATGCTGAAGGGGAGGAGGCAGGATACCAAAAGTTTTCCCACTGCTGGGCTTCTGAGTACCCTGAGGAGAAATAATTATAGAAGTATCTCTGGAGCAGAGTACAAGGCATCTTGTTTCACTGTCTGGGCTGTACTCAACTGTTCCCAACTGTTTGTAAACAGCACTAATGTAATACATGTGTAGGAAGAAACAAAGAAGATATAGGAAGAGTGGAGGAAGAGAAAAGAGGAGGAAGAGAAGGGAAGGAGGGGAGAATGAGGGAAGGAGAGAAGGAAGGTAGGGACAAAAGCACCATTCTGACATCTTTGGAGTAAATATGGTAGATATCTTTGTCCTGACATATATATGTATATACATTAAAATTTCTTGTATGTGTGTGTCAACACTTGCATGATACTAGACTAATACAACACTGATAGACTAGAATTTTATTATCTTAAGGTAAACCTTAAACTCTCTGTATAGACTCAGCTAATATAAAAGCTGGTAGGCATCAGCTCAATTAACTAATCCTGATTATGATTACTAGTCAGACCTTATTCCTGGACTCTTGCTAAGCCATATGGAATCATCCTGCAAATCAGAAGAACATCCCCTCTTTTCACAGCACCCATCCTACAAGATAGCGCAACATTTAACACATTAATCAAAGCCATCTCTCCTTTACGGACTGGACCTACTACTACCTCAGGTAGATATTCTCAAAACTCTCTTACCCAATGCCTTTTTATATGAAGCAAGAAAGGAGAAAACCAAGTGACTGTATGTATATTCAAAACCTGTCTACCAAATTCAGCTACATTGCCTAATTTGTTTTGGTGTTCCAACTAGATCTTGTGCCCTAAAGCCAATGACGAGCCTTCTTTATACTTGAATTCCATAGAATCTGGCAGAAAGCAGTGTGCACAGTAGGCTCAGCCTATGTTGGCTCAGCTCCCGGTTGTTCTAAGGTAAATAAATCCACACCCTCCTGGAGGCACACTGCAATGCATATGTGCTCCTCCTTCTCTCCACTCCATAAAGAAGAGATGGCTTTGATTCATTTGTTAAATGTCCAGCTATCTTGTAGCTATCTTAAAAGAGGGGGTGTTCTTCTGACTTGCAGGATGATTCCGTATGGCTTACCAGGAGTCTAGGAATAAGGTCTGACTAGTAGCCATGACCAGGATTCACTCCCTCTTTGGGACTTGGAGATCTGAGGATATCAACTCCCAAGAATCTTATGGCTGGGAGCCCATAGGCAGGGCAGATCCTGTCTGATATGCCCAAGGTTGCAAAGTGAGCAGGGGAGATCAGTTTATTTTCCTGGAAGCTCATATAAAAACCATTCCTCTTAAATGATGCATACATATGCATTGAAGTGTGCTTCCAGGAGGCTGTGGGTTTTCCTTGAAATGGCCAGAAGCTGAGCCAACATTGGCTGAGCCCACTGTGTGCACCTCATTCTGCCCGCTTCTATGGGGTACAGGTATAACGAAGGCCCATCTTTGGCTTTAGGGCACTAGGTCTAGTCAGAAAAGCAAAACAAATTAAGCAACATAACTGGATTTGGAAGACAGGTTTTGAATGCACAATTACTTGGTTTTCTTCTTTCTTGCTTCATATAAAAAGACATTGGGTAAGAGAGTTTTGAGTATATATACCTGAGATAGTAAGTTTCTTCTTTCCAGTCCATAAAGAAGAGCAAGTAACAGGCTATATCTTCTGTTTATTTTGAAGAAATAACTGCAGAAGTAGTTGCTGGGTGCGCATAGAAGAAAAACCTTCCAACAATAAAGACAGAATTACAAAATATAAAGTATTGGCTTGTCAGAGAAGAGTGAGGTGAAGAAGAGCGAATAGGATGCCGGAGCTTTACTACTAAAGGCCCAGAGATAGGAATTGCTCTGTGGTGTATGGGGTCACTAAAGGAAGGAGGGGGCATGGTAAGCTACATCAGATACGGTGACACTAGTGAAGAAAGATGCGACTCAAGTCTGTGATTCCTTCCCCTCCATCAGATCACAGGCATACAACTGCCAGTCAAGCTCACAGGGATAGACATTGGTACTGTAACTGGGGAGCAGCCTGCTTCAGTATCTTACTATAGTCAAGGGATGAACCTAGGATCCAGGTCAATATTATACCATGCTCTGGGAAAGCAACGACAGCACCTAATCAGCCAAGACAGACGGACGGATGGACACACACACACACACACACACACACACACACACACACACACAAACACACTTTACAGGTGGGCAGAAACCTAGAGAGGGTAAAACCTCCGTATGTAGTCTCAGGCCAGGTTGGGCTCTCTAGCTTCAAGGGATCTACAGAGTTGAAGTATTAGAAATAGAGACTTTTTTTTTAAGTACAACAGTGTTGACACTTGCAGAATGGTAACCTGGAGAGAGGCACATTCCTTAATCAACAAAACAATGGTCAAAGTGACTTGAAGAGAGAAAGCAGAGCTCAGGAGGAAAGCCGAGGAGTTTGCATTTCTGTCATGCTTGTCCTGGTGCCAGAGGTAAACAGCAGCACATCCCTTCAGTCTCGGCCAGCTGGAGAGGCATCTGAGTAGTTGCAGTGCCCTCTAAACATAAATCGCCCTCATCTGCAAATGCACAGTAGACACCTGGGAGTGCCGGTAGGAAGACTCCTTTTAGTACAGCCCTTTATGGAGACTCCAAGGGAACAAACGTCAACCTCCTATCGAAGTTTCACCTCCATGAGATGTGCTGGGCGTGTGGGTGTGGCTCAGCAGTTAACTGGAAGGGGCTTGCTTTTTCTTCTTAGCCTTCCTTCTCGACCATGGGGTATTTAGAAGAAAGGAGGGGGTTGAAGCTAGCTAGACTCGAAGGTGAAAAGGAATGGGTGCTTTAAAGAATGAACACAAAACCTTTCCTTTCCTTTTTCATTCCTTGGAGTGTGGGTACCGGCTTGAGCACTTCGTGTGCTGTGAGTTGAAGCTGGCAGTTAATGTCAGGTGTGTTAGTCAGTTGCTCTCTACCTTATGTCAACGTCCGCCCTTGTTTTGACAATTTTTATACGTGTGTACGATGGAATATGCTCATATCTACCCCTTGAGGTAGTCTAGATGAACAGGACCCCTCGGGTCCTCTAAAATGCCTAGGTAACTGAGGGAAAACAGAGACTACTTTCTACAGAGACAAGGGCTGAGAGCTGAGACTCTCACTTTCTTGTGTGGGGACCTCCCCTGGCTGTGTAGGGACCCAACTGTGCTGTTAGGAAGTAAGGGACATTAACACAGCCTCACTATCTTTCAAGGGATAATTAGTCCTTTTGCGAGGTCCAGCCCCTCAGTGCCTTGCCTTGTCTTTCAGCTGTTCCCCTTTTGGCCATTTCTCCACGCTTCATCAAAAGAAGTAGCCGCACAGAGGCGTCCATTTGGCTCACTCTTCTGAGTCAGGCCATGTAAGGGAACTGGGATATCCACAGGTTGGGATTATAGTGGTAGTTTTCAACTCTTTTAACTCTTTTACAAGTTAAAAAAATGTGTGTACTCTAACATAATAGCAATTCTACCACTAATACCTGGTGAGGAAGGCAAACACGTCATGTGACAGGGCTCCTTGTCTGCTTAGTTCCCAAACACATTCAGTTCCTGTCAGCCCCTCTCGGAAAGACATACTTCCCATAGTGTAATACCCCTAATTCCTGGTGACTCAGATCTAAGGAGATCTAGTAGAGGGGTCTTTTGAATGTTGGAAACTGTACTTGACACATGGTAGAAATACTTTTTTTTAAAATTCAATATTAAGAGAATAAAAGAACAATATATGTTTCTAGCACTGTTGTATGTGTGTTTCTGTTTGTGAAGACTTAAGCTTAGAGATAGTTTGCAACTCTCTTGCTCAGAGATGATGAGAATTTGGGACCTGGAATTCAATGGGAAATGATAAAAGACAAGTCAGTAGAAAGACTGAAAAAAGAGTTCATTCTTTGAAAAGTCAAATGACATTCACAAACCCTTTGTCACACTAACCAAAAGAAAGAACAGTCTGCAATCAATAAAATTAGAGGTAAGAAGATACACAGATACCAACAAAATCCAGGAAGTCATGAGGACAGACCTTAAAACTTTCTATTTCACTAAACTGGAAAGTACAAAACAAATGGATGCACTTCTAAGTGTATATGGCTTACCAAAATTAAGTCAAAATAAATAAATAATGTAAACAGACCTGTAACAAGCAATGAGTTCGGGCGGTGGTGGCGCACGCCTTTAATCCCAGCACTTGGGAGGCAGAGGCAGGCAGATTTCTGAGTTCGAGGCCAGCCTGGTCTACAAAGTGAGTTCCAGGACAGCCAGGGCTACACAGAGAAACCCTGTCTCGAAAAAAAAAAAAAAAAAAACAAGCAATGAGTTGAACCAGGAAATCAAAATATCCTCACCAAAAGAAGTCCTGGTCTAGAAGGATTTGGGGCAGAATTCTACTACACTTTCCAAAAAAGTTTTAACACTAGTATTTCTGAAATTATTCCATAAAATAAAAAGGAAGGGCCATCTCCAAATTTCTTTTACAAAGCCAGTATTATCCTAATTCTAAACTAAGATACAACAGAAAAAGAAAATTACAGACTGATGTCCTCAATGAATGTAGAGGCAAAAGTCCTCAATAAAATACTTGAAACTGAACTCAGGCATTAGAAGGAATGAGAAAGCCCATGTTGAGGGTTCTTGAGATTTTAGAGACTGTCTTAGTCCTGCTGCTGTGACAAAATACTCTGGCTGAAGCAATTCTGGAAAGTAGATAGGCTTTATCTCTGCTTATGATTCCAGGGTCCAGTCTACCACAGTAGGGGAGTCCAGCGGCATTAAGTTTGGGGATGCTGCTCACCTCATATCTGCAATCTGGTATAAAACAAAGAATGTACACAGGCTTGTTTTCAGCAAGTTCTCTTTCTCATTTAGTCCCAGGCAATGACCATTAAATGGTACCACATTGAGGGTGGATCTTCCTAACTCAATTAGCCCATTTAAGAACATCCTTCACAGCCATGCCCACAGGCCAATCTGATGTAGACAATTCTCCAATGAGATTCTCTTCCCAGATAAGTCTAGATTGTGTCAAATTAAGACTAATTATCACAGAGACCTTGACTCTACCAAGCTTTTAAAAAGCAATGTTGTCTCGTGTTCAGTGAAGGAGGCCTTGGGTTAGACTTTTAGAGTACTAATTGATAATTACCAGAAACGATGCTTTGCATGGTAATAACAGAACAGACTGCTTTCCCCTTTTCTGAATTCTGAGTTATACTAAAATGTCATTTCTGTTTGTTGGTTAATCAGACAATTCTCATCAATTTGCATTCTACTTTCCTTCAATAAATACTTTGTCTTCTTTATAATTAGGTAAGTTAAGATTGTCAGGAATGAACCTCTTCAAATCACTAGACACATCTGAATTTTTTATGGCAACACAAAGTGCTGTTTCTTCCTGTGTTCTTTTCCACTATCTCATTTGCTTTTATCAGCTGGTGACTCCAAAGTTGATGTCTTTGGTCCTACCTTCATGTTATACACCTTCCTCCCTGGTCCTGTGCATGTGGACAGCTTGAGGTTCTGTCCATTCTCCATATCCTTTCTGACTTGTTCCTCTTGTGAAATCTGATTTGGGGAAACACCAGTCTCCTAAGCATCCTGTGTGCCTATTTCCTCTCAGATAAAACCTTCAATCTCCAAAGAAAGCTCCTTAAGAAATAAGAATAGTGAAACACTCCATCCTGCAGTGATTCTCTAAATCCCAAGAAGTAAACAACTCAATAGTTTCAGGATATCCCTGAAACTGACCAGATTCACTAGAGCCTCCAACTAGGACTAGTACAAACGTTTGAGAGACTTTCTCAGATCAGCCTGGCTGTTTATAAGACTTTTAGACCAGCTGAGCTACCTGAAAGAAACATTCTTCAACTGTTTGAGCTGCCTGTACATTGTAGGATGAACATCAGGTTTCTAGCTTTCGTGAGCTGTAGATGATTCTGGGGTGGGTTCTTGGTGATATAGCATCCTTGAAACTTTTCTGTTCCTATAAACAACCCTTTATCCATATTCCTATAAATAAGTAACCTTGATATAAATCACTAGTCCATTAAGTTGGTCTTCTGTGGTATCATACCTTGATCTGTAGTCAGTTTCATATCTGGGAGGAGTAGATGTTTCTTCATGTCTTCTCATGAATAGTGTCACACAGTACTATCCAGAGTAGCATCTTGGTAACAAACTAGACTTCTCTTTTACTTTCAAGACACATTAGGTAAAGTGTGTCTCTCCACTGCCTACAACTAAGGCTCCTTCCTGTTAGCCTGATACTCTAGACTTCTCACAGTCTTCCCTCTGCTCATTCATGTGCCATTGCCCACCTTCCACCATACCAAGCATCCCAACCCAGTCAGGGTTTTTCTTTCTACTACTTGAAACCTCCTTTACTTTTTCCATGCTATGTTTCATGCGCATTATGATTAAGAACAACACATTTCCTTGGTACTCCTGTTGTGTCTCAGTCAACTGTTTCTCAGCACCTGTGTGAATGGAACTATCTTCTGTATTGTCTTCCTGCCCACACTTCTACCCTCTGCCGAGTTTCATATCCAGAAATCTTGTTGAGCAAAGAGCTCCCAAGGAGCAGGCCCAGTCTGGTTTCTAATCATGTTCAAAATAAAGATACCCACAAAGCACCAAGGTATAGCAGGTCAGATGGCCCCCTCCCTGTTTGCTTTGCACGACGACATTCCAACACCCAACACCCACTTACATACCAGTTCCTTACTCATTTCTTTATCACATATATCTGAATCCCTATTTAAATATTGGGAGATAGTCTAGAGAGTAGGGCTGTGTCCCTCAGGAGGGAGCATGGTGCCTTGGACATATTTATAATATTTGTGGAGTGAATAAGGTAGTGTCTTAAAGGCCAATGCATCTCATCATGTAGATCATAAATACTGTTCATTCCTGTTGTGTTGACAGTACATAGTCCCACCTAGAAGTGACCCTGGATTGCAAAACAGTGATGAATGAAACTCAGACTGAGTGTCTCTCTTTAATACACGCTGAAACAGACTCCCCTGTTAACAAGCATACCGTGCAGATAGGCTGGGCATTCAATGGCATTGCAGAGATTCACCTGCCCCTCCTCAAAAAGTATTGCTTGTGGACGTTTCTAATGCATGACCACTGAAAACATCAGAGATAAAAGGCAAATATACTGCTGAAAGGATGACAAGAATTCATCACTTGATGGGATGCCAAATGAAAGTCAGCTCCAGTTGTTCCATTAACAGTGAAAGGTTCAGATACTGCCAAACATTGTTTTCTGCTTGTGCAATTTGGCTCTGTTATTGTTGTTACCAGGACAGAATTACAATTTGCAAAGCTAGTCCAGCCAATCGTTAGCCATACTATTTCAACTCTATGGGATACAATACCTTTCAAGGAGAGGCATATCATATGTAATTATAGTAATTGTCATATATTTAGAACTTCCATGATGCCAGTGCTTCAATTCTAGTGACTCATTTAACCCTCACAACAACCCAAGGTGGAAGATTATTCATGGAAGCCTCATCTCATAGATAAGGAGAACAGAAAACACAGAGGTTAAATAACTTGCTTATTGTTACCCTTTCTGTGACAAATTAGAGTAGGGATTCTAATCCTAAAAGAACCCATGTTCTCAACTTCTACAAGTTGTTGTTTCTCATAGGCAGTATGCCTAACTGTTTTAGGAGGGCACAACTGTCTGGTTTTAAAGATAACGTTAGAAATTTGGATCATCCATGTACAAAGAAAAGAGCTAGTTTATCTTTGAGGCCATACATTATTATCTTAAAGCTTGCAATGATGTATAGGCAATTTCTAACACTACTATGTCATGTTTTGCTAACATCATAGCTAGCACTCTAGAACTACCTGGAACTGCTCAAAGCTCAGAAGCACATGCTCATCTGCATTTATTGTAGTGGGATGTTGTTTACAGGTAGGAAGCTAGTATATAATGTGTAAGTACTTAGCCATAATTCTATAGTAGTTGGAGAGGGTACATCTACTCTCTATAACTACTGGTTACAAGGCAAAATACAAATCATTTGGAACTGAGGCTCTTAGAAAAGAGGGACAGGCTTGGTCATGAGTATGTATTTCTACAGGGTGTTTCAGTAGACAGGTGAATTGCCTCTTACTATAGTCCAGTCCTTCTTCCTTCCCATTTCCATGCTTTGTTCTTTCTTGGCCTTATTTCCCATATCATCCTATCCCCTGACATTTGCATCAGTTTCTGCATCTGTTGGTCCTCATACCCCCTCAGCTTACCTCTACTCTCTGTCTTATCTTGCTTCTATATCCCATCACATTGATTGTAGGAGAATTAATTCTCTGACTCTGAGTGACCATTTCTCAAAGATTTTTTTTGGTCTTTGTTTTTAATACAAATATATGTATCTGTATATGTGGTTGTGCATATGAGTATACCTCTGCATATGAGTGCAGAGCCCCTGAAAGCCAAAGAGGATGTCAGATTCCCTAGAACTGGAGTTATACATAGTTGTAAGTTGCCCCACATTGGTGCCAGCAATCAAACTCAGGTGCTCTGAAAGAGCAGTGTGTGCTCCTAACTGTTGAGTCATCTTGCCAGTTCCCTGAGCAACATTTTCTTAACTATTACTCTGAAAATGGAGGCCAATGATACTCCATCATTCTAACCTCTACTTTATTCGTATTAATTAAATACAAATAAATCCAGCTCTAGGTTCATGAACTTTCTTTCCCCTCAATTCTGGCCGCCCTACCAGAGGGAGCCATCCTGTAGACATCTTCCATGTTTTTTTATTTGTTGAGACAGGGTTTCTCTGTGTAGCTGTGGGTGTCCTGGAACTCCCTCTGAAGAACTCAGAGATCTATCTGCCTTTGCCTCCTGAGGGCTGAGATTAAAGTCGTGTGCCACAGCTGTTCAACTAGACTCATTTTTAACAATGAGTTAATTTTTAACAAGTCGTGTCTCCATCCTACTGAGAGTGTTGAGGGTATCAGGTGTGCTATATTTTAGGCTGTTGTTTGAAGAAATATCCCCCAAAGGCCTATGTATAAAAGGATTGATGGCAAGCCTATGGTAGAACTGTGATGTGGTAGAACCTATTTAAGGAGGTGGGGCTTAGTGGGAGGAAGTTAGGTTATTGGGAGTGTAAGGATGTCGGGACCACACTTCTTCTTCGCTTTCTATCTTCCATCAGGAGAGCATCCTCCTTCATTATGTGTTTCTACCCTGCTATGTAGCCCCATCAGAGGCACCAAACAGAAAGCCATCATGGCATGGACGGACATCCACCAAACTGCAAACTGAAATTAAATTTTCTTCTTCTTATTTGATTTACTCCAAGTATTTGATACAGTAATGCAGAGATGACTAACACTCCTGACTTTACAGATACTCCTTGCCCTGTTCTCTCCTACAGTCACTGCTGTAGTCTGTAAGTCTGTGGGGGGAGGAGATACAAACCTAGGCAAGAGTCCCTGTCATTTCTGTTTTTCAGCCCATCTAGAATTAGTATCTTAGGATTTTTTTTTAATCCCCTTTCCAGAGATGCAACCTCATTCTTTGGCTCTTCTCACCCTTATTTGCCATTTACTGTAACTTCTCTTCAGTTTACAAACATGTGTAAATCTGTCCCTTGCAGATTAAATACAACCCAAATAAAAATAACAGCTATTAATAGAAAGCCAGAACATGCTCCAAAGCAGTTATCTGCCACTCCAGGCTATTCCCCATTAGCATTCTTTTTCCTTTTCAAGCATAAATCTTCAAACATCAGGAAGCCACTGAGGCCAGTTCTTCCTTCACATATTTGGCCATTTCTTGTCTTTCTAATTTTCCTGAAATATATTGCCATGAGGCCTTGCCAGACTGAGGTGGAGTCTCTCACTTTGCCTTGGGACACTCTACCTGTTCCCCATGGCAGTCTCTTCATTCTGGTTGAGTGATAGATGATGAGACCCTTCAGAATATAGAATATGTCATTGTCATTGCTGTGCCCCAACTGCCTTGAATTGTGGGAGAAGATTGATGAGTGTCTCTAAATAAAGGTTTCCATGAAAAGTCCCATCAAATACCTCTGCTCTACTCCTTCTGCCTCTTTATGGCTTTAGCATACTTCGTTGCTTTCATTCCAACACACCGCTGCCACCTTGCAAAACAAGATTGTTCCCACTGTCTCCCTAGTTTCTGCAGCCATTCCAGAGAGTTTGTTGTAGTTCACAGATTGCTCCTGGATGAAGCCAGCTGGCCAACACAACATTTCTACAGTTGACATATTCTCCTTCAATAACTAGACTTCTGGTTTAGTTAAACTGAAGAACTCCCACAGACACAAGACTAGATGGCTAATTTTTCTTATCTAGAGTAAATTTATCAATCCACATCATCCATGACATCCTTCTATTTTTGCCATAGTTTCATACAGACAGGTATGTTAATAAGAAAGTAAGAACAGATTAACAGATAGGATTTTATAGCCAATAGAGTTCTATGAATGTACATTGCATTGCTGCGTGAGACTTTTCAGGCTTAGTCGAATGAGCAACAGAATAAGCAACATTAATTTTCTCATAAGTCAAGTTCTGGTTGGTTTCTGGTGAGGGCTCATGGCTGCTGCCTTTTCTTTATCTTCTCACACACCATTTTCTCTGTGTGCTCCCCAGGGTCTCCCTCCCTCCTTCTCTCCTTCCCTCTCTCTTTCTCCCCTCCTTCTTTCCTTTCTTACATTGCTTTCCCAATTTAAAGGGGCCATGCATTCCCTTTCATGGACTTGTTAAACTACTATTAACGTATCAGGAGAATAACACACCTTCTAGTGATGTCCTTTATACCAGTCAAGAACCCATGATGTTGGATAGAATTATATTTGCCTGCTTAACTGATCTTTATGAGTGCTAACCACTGGACGAATGTGCATATAGACCTGAAGAGAAATCTCAAATTTTGCCATTGATCTAGTTCTAAGTACTTGAATCAAATTAAACAGAATAGTTTTATTAAAAGTCTACAGAGGTTGGGGCTAGAGAAATGGATAAGTGTTTAAGAGCACTGACTAATCTTCCAGAGGATCAGTGTTCTATTCTCAGCTAACAGGGAGGCTAACAACTGTCTGTAAATCCAGTTCTAGAGGGTCTGACACCCTCTTCTGGCTTCCCTAGGTTCTGCACACATACAGTGCACAGACACACATGCAGACAAAACAGCTATATACATAAGAAATTTAAAAATCTCTCAATAGAAAAAGTAACCAATGGCATTTTTACAAAATCTATAGACATTAAAACAACTGAAAGAAGGAGAGAATATATGAAGAGATAAAAGACCCAGAATTACCTTAGTAGGCATAACTGATAGCTAAGGAAAGATAAATATAAAATGTACAAGATTAGATTGAACTGAGACAAATTGTACTAGATAATTGTGCATAGATAAAGGAAAGGCTTGAGATATAAGAAAAGATATCCTCTGAGCACAGAAGTGCACAACTATAGAAACGCCAAACATATGTACTGTAACATTAGACTGTGGGAATGTTGTCATGTGGCTTAGGATAGGGAGGGAGGAATCCTGCACTGCCCTGGCTTGTTCAGAGCAGGTGTCTTTTGTTTACTAAAGAGGAGAGCTATGAGACAGAATGTACAAGAGCCTGCTTAGAGGTCATGAAATCTTCCCAGTAGGAAAATGTTAAAACAATTAAGAAACTTTGTGATAGAGAAGGGAATGCTGGGGCTGGGGAGGTAGCTTAGCAGATGGAGGTATTTGCCACGTCTGACTTTGGTCCCTGAAACTTGCTTGGTAAAAAGGGAGACCTGACTCCTGTAAGTTGTCTTCATATATGCACGTGCATGCACGTGCCTCTCCCCCCCCCCACACACACACAATGTAGAAAAGTAAGTAGTTTATATACTCCATGGATCTGTCACATGACACTTGTCCTCTTTTTTTATCTTAAAGACGTAGTTTTATACGTATTTCTCTGTTTGTGTGTGTGTCATATGTGTTCAGCACCCATGGAGGCCTTCGGAGGCCAGAAGGCAGCATTGTGCCCCTGGTGCTGGAGTCAGCAAGTGAACTGAACTCATGTCCTCTGGAGGGTGATCTCCTTGGCTAAGCCATCTCTTTACTCCTTCCTCTTGCCCTCACAGCATCTTTGAGCAACGGTAATGGCAATGATGGGGTGGTGGGTAGGGCAAGAAAAGTATCCTCATCCGTATTTACATTTCTATAAACTTGCCCCATGGTTTGTTTTAAAAAAATTACTTTGAACCAAGAACCTAAGCCAGAAAGGTGATTCCACCCATGCAGAAATCATAGGTGTTCTTTGTCAAAGTCCACTGTATTAAAATACATTATAATAGATATGCACAAAGTTCATGAAAAGGTCACTTAATGAATGGAGAGAAATGGAAGCCATTCCACAGTCTAGACATCCAAAGGCACCACAGAACAGAACACAAGTCAGACCCTGATAGGCAGTCAGAATAATTCAGATTAAGACAGAAGCGAGCAGTAAAGTGTTGATTAGCTAAAAGATGGAGCCAGTTAAGACATTTCAGAAAAATTAATGAACCCTGATCCAAGATGGATTTTGAAGGAGAAAAAAGTGTTCGTGGACGTTTGCTTGGCTCCCTACATGGATGTCATCGACCGACAATGGCCTTTCCAGACTCTTCCAATGTCCATTGTCACAGGATCCACTCCAGCATAATTGTTCTTGTGTGAGCGGATTTCATTTTTTTTCCTCCTCCTTTATCCGCCCTTCTTCCCTCCCTCTCTCTGCCTGTATGTAAAATATGTATGTGTTAAACAAAATTCAGATCGAAAAAGAAAAGCAACCATAGTCACTAAGCTGTGAGAGGACTCAGTCAATCTTATCACCTGTCTTAACTCTGAATAGCAACTGGAAGAAAATAACCTCATGTGAGCAGGCCCTGAAGCCTGACTCCCCACACACTGCCATCCCTGCAGTGCCTGGTTGTGTCCTTAGGAGAAGGGAAAGAAGGCAGTGACTTGAGTCAGTGTTGTGGGCCAGTTTCACTTCTTCTTTTCTTCCCTAATGACCTTCATGTATTCCTAAGAGTCCGAGAGCAACAAAGGCAGCAGATGCTTAGGAGCAACAAAAACAATACTAAGTTACAACATCTGGAATTCATCACTGCAGCTCTGACGTCAGGATGCAGCCCAGATGTTAACTGTAGAAACCAGCTAATGTTTGGGTGAATGTTGTCTCTCCTTTAATTTGCAAATACCTCTTTTTTTTTTTTAAAAAAAAAAGTCTTGAAAACGAAGCTGCTCAAAGATGCAAATAATCTCCCAGATATTCAGATCCGTTTGGGGATTCCAGGTGATTCCTTTGCCCTAAGTGATATAGAGACAGTCTCCCTTTCTCACTCTCAAATACATAAAGAGCAAAAAGCATTAAAAAAAAAAAGAAAAAACCCTGTGAATGGCCACAAGAAATAACTAGACATCGTCATTCACTGATCTGTGGACATAAGGTTTGTGACCCTACCTTTTTCAGAGCAGACTTCCATTCTCAGACTTAGTGTGCTAAGACAAGTATCCAAAATTCTATGTTCCCATGTGTATCTACTCCTCAGTTTTGGACAAACTCAAGAACAAGAAAAGATTCAGTAGAACGAAGATGAGAAGAATTCTGCAAAATGTTCAGATCTCCTTATGCACCGTTTTCCCTTTTGTGGTTTCAGTTACCTATCATCAGCTGTGGCTCATGAATATCTCAGGGAAGATCAACTCTTACACTTCACACTGTGTGCCATGCTGGGTAGTGTGATAAACTCTTACACTATGCTGCTCTCTCTCTCTCTCTGTCTCTCTCTCTCTCTCCTGTGAGGAGCATCATTCGCAGTGTCTACTGTATCCACCTTGTATTTGTTACCCACCTGGTAGCCACTTATTTGCTATTTGGGTTTCCGAAAAACCAATTGACTGTTTAGGACTTAGTATTACCCACGATTTTAGTCATTCACTGGTAGTCTTGGAATGTCTGTTCCATGGATTGGAGGGAAGTCAACAGGAAATTTCTTTCTTTCTACTGATTCTCATTATACTGACTGAATGTGTAATTGATTCCTTGTCTATTTCCCCCAGTTATTTAGTGATTGAAGTTACGTTAGTGGGCTTTAGATGATTATTTTCATGTTATTTAAATCATCTTCTCCACAAACAGAATTTCCTTAGTTATCCCCCAATCTACTTTGGTCCCCAGTTTGTTAACCATCAAGAGAAACCACAGCCTGAATAAAAACAGAAATGCCCAAAAGGCAAGGGGGAAAAAGTTATCTGGGATTAGAAGAATAGATATAAATTTCTGATTTACTCAAAGATGAAACATCTAAGTATGTTATCTGTTGCTTTTGGTGATTCTATGCATTTATTACTTAACAAGATATTTTTGAATTCAGTTGACAAACACTGAAGAAAACACAATGGAGATAGTGTGTAGACTCTGGACATAGAGGTTCTGAATTCAAGTTCTTCTTCACTTATATGATATTGGGAAACGTACCTAAAGTAAATCAGAGTTCCATTTTTGTTAATCGTAAAATGGTAGTAGAAAGACTATACTTCATTGTATTTGTAGGAATTAGTGATAAGTATATGAAAAGCTTTTGACAGTTCCTGCTTTAAAAGGAGCTCAATAAATGACATGATGGCTTCTAAGACAGAGATGAGTCCTGTCCATCTTTGAGTCCTGTGTGTTTGCAGTGGTTTGATAAGTACTCAGAAAACGTTTTCAGACATCCAAATGGATGGGTGAATGAGGAGCGGGTATAAGAACAGATTATAGGGACTGCAAACAACAGCATTCTACTTCACAGCAGTAAGCTGACTCCTGGTGTGACCGACTTTGACCTCGCCTTTGTTTTTACTGACTATGTGCCCTTCACTCAGATTAATGACACCTTCCTTCTCCTTGAACCCACTTTACTTTTGGTTGATTTATCTACTTGGCCCCATCCCCACCTCTGTCATAATACTCCCTAGACAATGTCAAGGCAGCTTCTTTGTTCTGAGGTTTTAAAAACAGAGTAATTTTATTAATTCTTTGAGAATTTCATACCATGTGTTTTGACCACATTCGCCCCTGTTCTTTCTCCTAACTTTTGCCACATCTACTGCCCCCATGGAACCCTCCCCCACCTCCACTTTGTTAAGTTCCTTTTAATGTCACACAGAGTCCAGTTTGAACAACTTTTTTATAATGTTCACTGAATGGCCATTGCTCATGGTGATCTTGGCAACCCTTGGCCTTGGAATTAGGATACAAGAACTACTCCATCTCTCTGAAAGAATCCTCTCTTTTGTCCATTTTTCTGCTTACTGCCCCAAATGGTATGACTTGGGAGTACATCTACTCCATGAGGTATTTTTGTTTTTGTTTTTTTTTTTTGCTACAGCAGTGCACGGTGATGAACAAATACTTGAGCACAAAGCACATTTGTGCTTGAAGAAGTTTTAGCAATAATTTAACCTTATCTCCAAGAAGAACATGAGTATTGTTGAAGTTACTAAGTTGCTCAAAAGTACGCACACTAGATTACTTGACACGATTTTCTATAAGAATGATGGCTTGTCGTTGATTTTGATTTTTATTTATTGATTGATTGATTTTTTTTTTTGAGACAGGGTTTCTTTGTGTAGCCCTGGCTGTTCTGAAACTTACTCTGTAGTAGACTAGGCTGGCCTTGAACTCAGAGATCTATGTGCCTCTGCTGGGATTAAAGGCATAGGCCACTGGGGTGGGTGTTACTGATTTTTAAAGTAGCTTATCTTGTTAAGGATGAACAGTGCCTCTTTGGAGGGAATCTCAATCTGACTTGAGGTAACTATTGTTTATTGTACCATGCTGACGTGAGTGGACGGAGAAGAGTGAGGGTGTTATTGAAACATGTTATTCAGTCTTGGTCCATCTTTAATATTTGCAGTCTGTGCCCTATCTTTTTGGCACCAAAAGCTATTATCAAGATAAAGCACCACCTTAAGCCTCCATTACGTTCATTGAAATCAAGCTGTAACAAAATAGTTGTTCAAAGTGGTTGTGATTCTTGTTACAAAGTCAACATTTTTATAGAATATTAAATGGAATTCCCAGGATTATATATGCTATTCTTTAAAAAAAATGTTAGGCATGACCACTGAACAAGTGAATAATAATCTGTAATTTCTTATAGAATGATCATGTGTGTGTGAGATAAGCCACTTTGCATTTTTTGATCATGTGAAGTGATATGTTCTGGCTGTTTCTCAATAGAAAGTGTTTGCTGTGTTCAGCATGGAAAACACTGTAACAAACTATACTGATTACATAAAAATGTCAGCTAGGGATATGATGCAGACTTTGTTTATGTGAGCTACAGAAGAAAGACAAATAAAAAACGGTAGAGACCGTGGGAAAGTAAGATTCTGAAGGTAGAACGTTCTCCTCCTGACCAGCTGTTCTTGCTTGAATGCATGGGAATTTAACCGGAGCCCACCCCCCTCCCCCAAGCATAGCAATGTTTAATAACTACCACAGTATCTAAGAAGATACAAAAAGGAAACTGTCAAAAGTGAACTTGAAATAAAATAGGCTAGTTCTAGCAGCAGACTTCTCCAAGGCAAAATGGCAGGGAGCCACGGTTAAGTAATTACTTAAGCACAGCAAGTTTCAATTCACTTACAGTTTCAAGTGGCTGCTATCTCAACCCGCATCACCCAGCAAGTCCTAAGAGCAAGGGCGACCGAATCAAAACATTCCAGCACCTGAAGATAAATAGTCCACGCATCACACTCAGAACTTTTCGGCTCTTGCCGATAATTCTCCTTCACATATTTCTTTGGGGACATGATAGATACTCAGCTTCACAGAAGTCACTTGAGGGGGGCATTCTGAGTCTCTTGAAGGAACAGATCATGAGAGTCTGGAGGAAAGCAGGAAGAGAAGACCATCTCTACCATTTGTTTATACAAACATTTTATGGAAAGGTAAATTAATGGTAAGAAATGGGCTGGGGAGGTGGCTCGGGAGAGCTGTTGGTGTGCAAACATGAGAACCTCCCGTTCAAATCTCTAGTACTCTTGTGAAAACCAAAGCAAAGCAAAGCAAAGTCAAGCCAAGTCAAGCCAACCCATCCAAACCAAACCAAACCAAACCAACCCAACCCAACCCAACCCAACCCAACCCAACCCTGGGATTTGTTGCACACTTCTGCAACCCCATTGCTGTAGTGGGCAGAAGAGGAAGGATTGCTTAGAATTGCTGGCTGTCAGCCTAGCTCCAGGTTCTATGAAAGATCCCCAGCTAAAGGAATAAGGTAGCATATGCTAGAGCAAAATACTAGTGTCTTCCTCTAGGCGCCACGTGTGTACCTGTGGACATGGACACATATGGACATTTAAAAATGGAATTTAGAGCTTTTTTTTCAGCTTCCAAAAGTGGCTCTCCACGTGCATATTCCATTTATTTATTTGTAGTTTTCATTTCATGAATTTTCTGTAATCCCTATAAGGTTATAGGAACATTGAGGACTTTAGACTCAGGGGAACTGAGTTCACATCCAAATTTAAACTACTAATTATTACATAACTTTGGACTCGTTGCCTAACGTTCTGAACTTGTGATTCCTCCTTTATAAACTGGTAAAGGGAAACTGACCTTAAATGGTCTAGCACTAGAGTCATCGGTGACCTTCGTGAGCTGTGGGAAGACTCTTAGCCCTTAGTGAAAATTAGTTTTTGTTTTTCTCATTTTACTTCTGCTCTGTGCAAGGTCCTGTTATATCTTGTATGGACAGGGGACATTATAGACATGTACTCTGTTCAGTTTTGGTTTCCAAGTAAGTAAGCAGAGGGAAAAGAATTGTGATTAAAATAATAAAGTGCTGACCATTCCAGTGGCACTTGATAAGAAAAGCCATGAATATGTAAGATGAATGGCCACTCTATCCTACATAAGAGCTAATGAATGCAGAACACCCAAGGTCTACCTGGCACTGTGGATCATAAGGGTCTATGGTGACTGGATGTAAGCACAGGTAGAATGTCTTGCTTAACTGAAATGTGTGTGAGCAATTTGCTAGTGTTCCTGAATGTTTCTTAGCTGTATGACAGATTGCTATGTGGTTGAGGAGTATAAAGGAATACAGTTGCTTTCCCCATTGAGCAAATTTTAAGAATAATATATTATATGGATGTGTGAATGGCTGCACATTTGTGCATCACACACTCTTGGTGCTCACGGAGACCAGAAGAGATCCCCAGACTCCCAGAAGTTAGTGACAGATGTTGGTGAGCCCCCATATGGGAGCCAGGACCTGGGTGCTCTGCAAGAGGAACAGCTGTTCTTATTGTTGAACTGTTGCTCCAGGCTCCAGCTTCAATATTTTTGTTACTTAAGAAAGTCACAGATGGGGCTGGGGAGATGACTCACTGGTCAGCTTCCCTGTCTCCTTTTCCAGAGGACCTATGTTCATTCAGTTCCCAGCACCCACAAGGCGGTTCACAATCATCTGCAATTCTAATCTGAAGGGATCTGACACCTCTTCTGGCACCAAGCACATACATGGTAACAGATATACATATTAGCAAAGTATGCAAAATACAATACACATACTTCATTTTAGTTAAAAAGGAAAGCCACAGATGTTAAAATACTTGAACAATCTTGGTTCCCCCAAACCACCATGTTTCCTTTGTTCTGTCTTTTCCTTCATCTGTATCATTTAAATGGTATTTATACTTGTTTCTTTTGAGGATGAGACTGCAATACTGACTTATTCGAACTTTTCTGTGTTACACTGCTTGAAAAAAGGGTCCTGGGATGCTATGTATTCACATGTCAGCACCATACAGAAGTAAGTGAATTCTGTTGTTATTTCCCCAGTGGACTGGGTAGAGAATACTAACATATCAAACTGCCCCAAAGATATAAGGCAATTAGAAGCATATAATTAATCACTTGATCACCTTAAAAGAAGAACCTATGCTGAGAGACACTCTTCGAGAGGGTTTTATAAAGCCGAGCTTTACATACAAGGGAAGTGAGGGAACTGAACTGAGAACAAAGACGATTTGGATTAGGGAATAAGACTACATTGATGGAAATTAGGAGTAAGCCATGGATGCGCAGGTATACAGGACTTTAGTGAACAGTCAGGAGACAGGTGTGACAAACAGGGTGTCCACCCATGGGTGAAAGAGGATCTTCATAAGCCAGGAGAGCTGTGTGGGACTAATATGGCTGGAAAGTGTATGACCTTGGAGATTGCTGGATCACGCTAACCACAAAGTACAGGTTGAGAACCATGTGATGGTGAAGTGGGGGATGCTGCACGCATGAAGTTTGAAGACCTTGACTATGTTCAGGAGAGAATATGGTTGCCATGTACCATGAGGGCAGACACAGGAGTGGGAAGAAAGAGGTGGAGACATGGGGGCAGGATTGGCTGGATCTGTGGTTGACTTGATATGAGGAAGTGCAGTGGTCTACACAGAGGAGCAGAATCTGAAGAAAAGGTGATAAACTTAACTCTCATTCAACGCTTATGAAAAATAGGTAGTGGATAGTGTAGAAAATATAGAATTAGACAATGTAGGAAAAAAGAGAAAGAGAGGGAAGGAAGGAGGGAGGGAAGGAGGGAGGGAGGGAGGGAAGGAGGGAGGGAGGGAGGGAGGGAGGGAGGGAGGGAGAGAGGGAGGGAGGGAGGGAGAAAGGTCCAACTGGTTTTAGAGGAATAAAAGTGTAACTTATGTACACACACACACACACACACACACACACACGCACGCACACACACACGCATACACACACACACATTTGCACTTTAGAAATTATCCACATAAAAATAATAGTCAAATCTAGAAGTGATTTATGAAGAAACTACGTCTGATAGTCAAGAGCAGGCCTTATTTAAATGGCTTTTGAATATCTGAATGGCCCTAGAAGAATGTTAGGTGGATGCTTTGCCTCAACTTCTAATGACTATTTTTTCCTACTTGGTTCTACACAAGATGCATTTGTGTTTTAATATGTAATATTGACATGTAAGTCTTTACATTTGGAAATATGTTATGTATTGATTCGAGTTTATACAAATGCCCGTAGATTACAGCATCCCACAAATGGTTGCTGATCTAAGGACTGGAAATATGAACACATGAAGTATTAAATTCCTACCTTCTAGAACTTATATACTATAGGAAGAAAGAGGTAATAGGTAAACATATAGAAACTAGAATAAGGCCCGGGGAGATGTCTCAGTTTGTAAGGAACTTTGCTTCCAAATATGAGTATGTGAGTTCAAACCTCAGTTCCATATTAAAAAGTTGGTCATGATGGCCCAACTTTGTAATCTTGGCAGCTGGAGTGAGCCAGTAAGTATCTGGGGCTCTTTGGCCAGTCAGCCTTTCCTAACCTACTTGATGAATTCTAGGTTATTAAGAGACCCTGTCTCAAAAATCCTGCCTCAAAAACAAAACATATACAAAAAATCCAAGATGCCTGTTATGGAAGAAATGACATCTGAGGTTCATATGCATGTACATAAATGCACATGCACACACACACAAGCATGCACACATGTACACCCATGTACTCACATGCACATATATACATGCATACACATGTAAGCATGCACACACATTTGTGTGCACATACACATATAAGCATGCATGCTTACACATACCCACACGCACAGGCATGCATGCATGTACACACATGAACAAACACACAGACACGCACATTTTTAAGTGGTTTGCAGTTAGTTGACAGAGAACCCAGGTGTATCACAGTGACCTGGGGTGTCTTTTCAGCAGATGTAAACATTTTAACAGATGTAAGAATGATCCAAAGACGAACACTGTATGTGAATATCTGGGAAATGTGTTCAGGCTGAGGGAAGAAAAAACGTCAAGGTCCAGCAAAAGAGGCCAGAGAGGATGGAATGTGGTGAACTAGCAAAAGGATGTAAGAAAGATATGGGAGATGGCAAGTCCAAGGTCAGGTGTAGACTTGTTGGTCACAGAGGATGTTCTTGTAAATAAGAAAGAACGATGCGGGAAGGCTGGTTAAATATCATGCTAGCTGCAGTGTTTGGATGCAGCATACAGAGGACAAGGGCTGAGGTAGGAAACCAGCTGAGAGGAGTCTGTAAGAACGCCCGTGCAGAGTGGCAGTGGGTATGTGGCAGTGAGGTGGTGACAAGTGATCAGACTGTCCATGTGTTTACAGGAAAGGCTGATACAATTGTCCAGTGGAAGGAATTTAAGGTATGACAGGGCAGAGGAGCCAGAGGTGACTCCCATGAACTGAGATGAAAAAGAAAAAGGCATATTTGTGGCGGGGAAAAAAATCAAAGAGCTCAATTTTGGACATGTTAAGTAATTTGGGGCATGATATTTAACTTCCCAGTGTCCTTCCTCATCTGTGAGACAAAGATAATAGCAGACTCTGACTTTAAGTTTGTTTCCATACTTAGTGACAATGTAGGAACAGCTCTGAGCAGAGAGACCCTCACACCGGAGTGTTAGGGGCCCATGAAGAATTAGGTAGCAGAAAATGGAGGCAAAACTCTAGTCTTACACTATTTCTAACTATTTTTAAAGACAACAGAACTCTTTCTACATCTTTTTCTGAAGACATCTCTTCTGGGTTGAGGTGGTGGGTTTTGGTGGATTCGAGTATTATTTTTGAACACCAAAGCTAAAATGATTTTGAAAGTGACCGTGACTGAATAAGTAAATAATAGTTCAAAAGGAAAATTATTAGAAAGAATTTCTAACTGAAGTTAGGAGAACTGAGGAGAACATGGTTTATATTTTAAAGTGATGAAAAATAACGTAAAGAATCAAGGGGAACACTCTTTATGAGAAATACTAAAGGGCAATGGAATTAAATGGAGAGCTGACAGTTGTGCAATTGGGTTCTTCTGGCCTTTACATCCTAACAAAACAACGCATGGCCAACTCAGCCAAGAAGAATGAGACATTTAATAAGGCAAAGTGTAAATTCACAAGGAAGTGGGTGGGGCTGACTTCTTCCATCTTTAAGATGCTATCTAAGGTGTTCAGACATTGTCAAGTATTTTGCTTCCAGTCAACCTTGTGAGAAGGAAGAAGATCAGATGAAAAATTAATGAGTGGATACAAGAGCATTTTCTCTCTCCCCTTCCCCTTCCTTCCTTCTTTCCTTCCTTCCTTCCTTCCTTCCTTCCTTCCTTCCTTCCTTCCTTCCTTCCTTCTCTTCCTTCTCTTTCAGAGTCTCACTATGTAGCTCAGGATGGCCTTCAAATAGTTTTCAGCTAGTGACATTCATGTGTCAACTTCCTGAGTGCTGGGATTCTAGACATGACAGAAGTGGCTTTTCTTTTTTAAATATCATTCAAATAGTTTCCCCTTATGGCAGATCTTTGGACCCATAGTTGGTCTGTGGAAGCCTTGGCCTCCATGGACACCTGCAAGGGTTTTTATGGTAGAGAGGAGATATTCTCTTAGTGTTTTTATCTTTTTTACTTTAAGTCACTATGAGGATGTTATCACTGAAAAACTATTTTTCTCTTGCTTCTAATTATCAAATACACTCAATTTTTATTATCCCCACTAAATTTTATACAAGTGAACTTATTATCTCCTTCAAATAGACACCTAGTTACATTTTAGCTTCCTCTGAATAAGAAGCCACACCAAATGAGACACATTCATTCATTATGTACAACTTTCTCTCAAAACTTCAATTGCATTCATTTCGTTTAAACTGTCTCTCTTGACTAGAGAGTTGAAGACACTAATATTTAAAGTTATTAGTGAAAGGTGTATGTTGATTGCTGTCTTTGTTTTTTTCTGTTTGTGTTCTTAGTTGTATTTTGTGTTTCAGAAATTATAGCTTCATTTGTTTCCTTGCTGTAGTTTCTTGTATTGGCGTATTCCTCTCTTCAGTTAGAAGTACTGCTTCCAGGTTTGCTGGGTATGTGGGTACTTGTATGTATATAACAAGAATAATAAAAATGTGAGGAATTTTAAAGGGTATGAGGGGCCCTGGAAGTAGTTTCAGGGGGAGGAAGATGGATGTCAATATAGTACTCTTGAATGTATTTCTCAAATATTAAATTAAAAAACTTTGTTCATTTAATATTTATTTAATCATACTGATAGTTTAATATTGTTCATGATATGCAATAAATTTATATGCATGCTTTTATGTATGTATATATATACATACATACATGTATATATTTGACATTGTTGGTATCCTATTATCTACATCATTTACATTTTAATGTGTTTAAAAGCAACTATTCTGTGTACTTTATACAATGTGGCATTTCTTTCCACCATGGGTGTTCTTACATTTCTTTGGTATGTGTGTAGTACTTGTTAAATTCTCTGGCTATGTGTGCATAACTTGGGCTAAGAAACTTTATCCTTTGATGAATTGCATCATCCTTTAGAAGCTTCTATACATTCATACGTGGAGATTTGAACAAAAATATTCACAACAGCAAGTACATGTATTAGCATGTAGCTGTAAGGAATCTAAACAGGAGTTAATTATTGCATGGCTCTATAACAGCAGTAAGGGTGAACACATTGGATAGGAACATGAACAGATATCAGGAACTTAAGCCTGAGCCAGGAGAGTTGCTGATGGATATTTGCAGTACTACACCACTTGATGCTTCCAAATGTGCAGAGATAATTAATACTGTTTGGAATGTCTAAACATATGACGAGATAAAACCACTATGATAAGCCTCAGCTACAAGGAGAAAGCTGGGTGGATGATACCATCCAGGAGCAGTGTACAGCGACCTTCTCAGTGTTGGGAATGTTTTATTACTTGTTAGTGGTTGAGACTTGTATATCTTGGCTGTCTGAAATGTTTAATGAAATAACCTTGCTATGAGTTAGTTAATAACCTACCTAGAGATTATTTGTGGAGACAAGGCTTCGTGGAAGAAAGGACAATTTCAAACATTACTCAAACTGTATTTAATCAACAAACAATGAGTTGGGCATGAAAACGGCAGGCCAGGCCACAGGAGACGCTGGGACCTAGTGTCCCGTGGTGCCACTGCATGGGCCATTAGCTATAGCAACATCTCTTTCGTTTTACAAAGAAATTAGTACATACCACAGTCTTCAAAGGGAACAAAGATTACTCACTCTTAAAACGTTATTAAAAGCACTTGGCTTTTGACCCTTACACTCAATTGGTATGGAGGATAGGTCAGTTTTTCCTTAAGTAGTAAAAATAGTCAAATGCCATTCTAAGTTCCATCAGAAATAGCAAAACAAAACAGATATTACCTAAGGTACCAAGACTTAAAGAAAAAAAAAAAGAAAACCAGGCTTTTATGTTAAGATTAAGGAGAGCTAAAATAACGAAGTTGTATTATTAATTCATTAAAATATTTAATGTTCAAATAGGGAACAATATAGGGCAATGAGAAAGAAAACATTTACATTCAAGGACAAGTTAAACACAGTGAGCTTATTGAATACAGTCTCTCATTTTAAGTGTAAAATGGGGAAATGGATCCTAGTATACAGTTGCTAAGGACACTCGGGAGTGGTGGGTTGGGCAGGTGTATAGTGGGGAGGGTTAACGAGGGTGAGAGACTTTGGAGGGTCGCTCTGGGGACAGTATATGAGGCAGCATGGGAGTTGTGCTCAGGGTCACTGAAATGAAAACACTTTCTGTGGACTGGCATCACAGGAATGGCAGTTCGGAATGTGTGTGGTGGTGTCTGTTAAAGATGGGTGCCCAGTTTTGATCTATTTGTCACACATAGTATCTAAGAGAGCAGATGGCAGGTTACCCTCCCTTCCCCCAACTACATTTTCTTTTCTCCTTCCTTCCTTCCTTCCTTCCTTCCTTCCTTCCTTCCTTCCTTCCTCCCTCCCTCCCTCCCTCCCTCCCTCCCTTCCTTCCTTTCCTTCTTTCTTAAATCAAATGCTTATTGTTTTTTCTTTCCAGCCCATGAGCATGTGCTGGCTAGTCCTTGAGGTTTGTGCTGAGTAGCTGGTCGGGGACTATTGTTATTGTCTTAAATGGTGCAAAGGGCATTTACTCTTACATTTTCAGACATTGCTTTGACATGATTTTTTGGGAGTTTACCTCCTATGTTTATCTTCGATTGTGCAATTATTCTGTGCTAAAAGGCCCTGGAGAGAAACAGTTTGCATTCTAGGCCATGAATTTGTAAAAAAGAATCATTTAGGAGCTGGGGGAGACCTTTCTTTAACTTCGTTTCTTTCCTTAAAGGAGGGGGGGGAGGGAAGGAAACAATGTTATATATAAACTGTTGGAATTAGTTATCAAATGTATATTTAATCAATTTCCAAAATTCCCAGTGTCAATTTCCAAGGTGTTCTCATGACATTGATGTTTCTGCACTTGGTACATGAAAGACATTAGTAAGTTACATGCTTTGGAGTGGTCTTATTATCTAGCCAGTCTCTTACCTGGTACCCATGCCTGTGGTAGTGTTTTGTATGCTGTTCAGCTGGATATGATCAGCAGTTGTAGCATAAGGGGAAGGAACCCAGCTTCTCTGACTCAGTGATATAATACTCTGATGAGTTTTGGCTTTTACAAAAGTTCTCTGTAGGGGCTGGAGAGATGCCTTAGTGACTGAGAGTACTTGCTATGCAAACACAAGAACCAGAGTTTGGATCCCAGCAAACATGTAAAAAGCCAAGAATGGTTATATATGCCTGTAACCTCTAGCTGGGATTTGTGGGCTACCAGCCTGTAGTGGTTATTCCTGGTTGTCGATTTGACTATATCTGGAATGAACTATAATGAAGAATTGGAAGGATCACCTATGATCTTAATCTGGAGGCTCAGAGATACAAGTTTCTGACCTGGATCTTGGCATGAAGATCTTGAAGCATAGTAGTTATGAATTCCAGAACCTTAAGACAAGGAAATCACAAAGTTCAAGGTCATCTGGGATTAAAGGCGAGGTGGCACACGCCTTTAATCTGGGCCACACCCTCTGCTGGAGACCTACAGCCTTTAATCTGGGCCACACCCTCTGCTGGAGACCTACAGCCTTTAATCTGGGCTACACCCTCTGCTGGAGACCTACAGCCTTTAATCTGGGCCACACCCTCTGCTGGAGACCTATATAAAGACATTGAAAGAAGACTCACTCTTCTTTGCTTGCTTGCCTTGTGGAACTGAGCAACTGCTAGATCTTTGGACTGCCATCCACAGCTGCTGCTGACCATTGTTGGGGAGTTGGTCTACAGACTGTAAATCATCAAGAAATTCCCTAACTATATAGAGACTATCCATACGTTCTGTGACTCTAGAGAACCCTGACTAATACACAGCCTAAGCACCAGGTTCAGTGAAAACACCCAGGAAGAAGATGGAGAGTGATAGAACAGGAGACCCACCATCCTCCTGCCCCACATGAGTACCATCCACACGTGTATACATACCACATATACACAAACTCACAAATACATATTTATTTAAAAAGCTGGACACCTCTACCTAGACCTGATACAATGAATGTATCTTCGAACGTTCAAACAAATTCATGCAAAGTAGAAAGATCTTCTAGGAACTTTTCAAGGTTGGACAACTAAAGTCTACCTTGCTGTGAGCTGGGTCTCTCTGTCCTTCTCCACACCCATTGTTTTCCCAGTTGTCCCTGATGAGGTACATAGGAGTCAAAGTGTGTGTGTTAAGTTCACTTGGTCGGAAGTTCCCAAGTGAAACTGTAAATTCTTATGTGTAAGAGCACAAAAGAAAGATAGTTTTTTTTGTTTGTTTTTTTTTGTTTTTGTTTGGCAGCCTGAAATGGCATGATAAACTTGTTTTCCTTGGTGAAAAACTGTGGTCCAAAAAGAGTCTTATCAGAGTGGAAAACAATATGCTTTGATGGTATTCTTTAGGACCTAAGATGAGTTTCATTTGATAGTTTTATTTTTAAATATCATATATGTGGATTAGAAATCATCTTACTCATCTAGTAGAGCTCTCTCTCTCTCTCTCTCTCTCTCTCTGTGTGTGTGTGTGTGTGTGTGTGTATGTGTGTGTGCCAGATGTTTGTGTTGGGGAGAAATCAACAACACTGTCTAGACCTCTAGGGCTCAGTAATCAAGCATGAATAAAAAACATTCAAAGGTCGCCCTTCAATCCAGACCTACAGCATCCTGCTATTCACAACCAGATTAGCGATGAGGGGTCATGATAAACTGAGCCGTACTGACTGCTGACTCAGTAATTTGAGCGTTGTCTGCGAAAAGCTAAATGTGTCACCAAAAATTTACAAGATAAAACAAAGTCTAGACACCATAAAATGTGCTGTTTCCCCGACTACAGGTTGTCAACGGCCAGCTGCTGTGTCGTGACTTTTTACACCGGCATCCTGTAAACCCAGACTCCTCAGTCCTTATGAAGAGAAATTCCTTGATGCTATATGACTCCTGAGGGGGTATTTGCATGTGTGTATATGTGATTTCTTCAATGCTCTGTGTTGATAAGAAGTTGCCTGAAGAGAAAAGGACTAGCACAGAGATCCAGGATGCTCAGGGCTCATCAGCTAATAACAGTATTCAATGTTCACTATATCTTTCTGATTTTTTTTATTATTTAGAAGTTTCTAATCTCCCTTTGTGTATGTGTGTTTGAGTGTGTGTGTACATGTGCAAGTTCGAGTGTGTATACATGTGCACATACACATGCACTCATGTGTAGAGACTAGGTTAACCTCATAATCATTTCTCAGAAACAACCCAGGTTTGACAGATAGGATCTCTCACTGGGATCTAGGCTTGGCTAGCCAGCAAGATCTCTGGATTGTTCTGTCAACCCAGTGCTGGAATTTCAAGGGTTCACCCCCCACATCTAGCTTTTTTTTTTTTTTTAATAACATAGGTGCTGGAGATTGAACTCAAGTCCTTATGCTTTGCTGGCAAGTGCTTTATCGACTGAGCTATCTCTCCAGGCTCTGCTCACTCATTCTTATTGTTTCTCTTGTTGGAAATGATAGATTGATTAAGATTCTTAGAGTATAAGAGCTGACCCCTCTCTGTCCCTATACTGAGTTCAGCACCATGATTATTTTTACGGAGGGTGGGGGGGCAGTCAAATAGTAAGTTGGGAGAATCAACAAAAGGAACTCCTCTGTTTTCTGGCTCTCACTGTCAAACTATCATGACACATGTGAGGAAATACATTGGTTTTAGATGTAAGGTTTGGGTCAATGACTGCTTCAAAAACAGCAAGCCTGCTTTCCGTGTCATACAAGAATAAAGTCCCAGGGGTACCAGATGTCTATACAGACAAACATACAAACCTTCAAGCATGCTGTGTATGTTTATACATATGCTTATTACATACTCAGTGGAGGAGGCAATATGACTGGTCAGTTGAGTAATTAATGGGAGAATTTCATGAAGTGTTGAAGACTGTCCAATCATTTACTGAATAAGCATGGAAATGCTGCTATAAAACATAATTTAGTTTGCAATGTCTGTATTTATCTTGCTACTGCACTTCTATGTTCTCACTGTGATACATGTGCACGCGCGCGCACACACACACACACACACACACACACACACACACACACACACACCACTACTGCCATGTTCTCATAGAGGCTTTTCTGCAATGATTGCAATGATTCTGTAGTGTCTGTTTTCACGGAAAAGATATAACTGTGATATTATAGGTTTATGTGTAAAGGAAGTTTTCACTTATAAATATAACTCATAAGCATACAGAAGGAGCATGACCCTGACAAAACACAAGTAAGAGTGGAATAGTATGCATATCCCTTTTCTTCTTCTAATGCAATTGGACTAGTGATAACTTCACAATTCAAGAAGGAGAGGGAGGGACGGAGAGGGAGAATCACAAGGAGAGAAAGGCAGAATAAAGAGAGGAAAGGGTGAAAGAAGGAAGTGAAGGTGAAGGAGAAAGGAAAGACTAGACAGAGCCCAACTTAGCAAGTACCTTCCTTGAGCTGTTAAATCATGCTCTGAGCTTATTTCCTATAAGAATTGTTCTTGGTCAAATAGATGAATAGCCAATGGAGCCCAGTGATGATCTTTAATTCATCTCTCTATCATTTCAGGTATCTACCATGGTGTCTATGACCAGGTACACAATCAGTAGTAGGCAATGTAAAGTTGATAAAGGTAATTCCCACCTGGTAGAATAACCCCCCTTTGTACCCTTTGCTTCAGTGGGTGTCTTGCCTGCCTTCTTGATGGTACAGTGTCTGATCAGTGTCTTCTTGATCGTAGAGTGTATGATCCATCTCCCCTTGAAAGTATAGTGTATACTAGTGTCCTCTTGAATATGTAGTATATGATCACTATTCTCTTGACTGTATACTGTATTATCAATAACTGTTACCTTGTTCTTATACCTCTTACTTGACGACGAAATGTTCAGACTTACAACTTGCTGTTTTCTTTTTGAAACTTGTTTATTCTTTGACAACTACATACACGTGTGGAATACATTCTGATTTCTCTCCTTCCACCCTCTTTGGTCTCTTTCTCACCTCCTTCCATTCTTCCACCTCCCTGAAAATTTCTTTCCTATGTTCACACCATCTGTATTTGTTTGTGACCTATTTTTTCAAAGGGCTGTGTGCATGATCATGGGTGCGGACCAATCCATTTGAGCCTGGTGGACTCACTGGTGGGTGAAGACAATGATTCTTTTCCCCAGGCATTCGTTATTAGCCAATCAATCACCAAGAAGAGGTGTTATTTTCTTTTATTTGCATCATTTACCCTTTCTACAAAGCAATAGTAAGAAGTAATAATTAAAACATTGCTTGGAATACAATAGTAAAATTGCCTCTAACATAAAGTAAGAAACAATACTTGAACATTTTTTCAGCACCAAGATAAGTCTTAACTGGGAAAACTGGCAATATCAGTAAAAATTCCTCTATCCTTCGGCATTTTTTTTTGCATTGATATAAGGAATACCTGCATTGAATAGATAACTTGTAGTCAGACGCCTAAAATCAATAATTGTAATAAAGTTAAGTCAGGAACTTCAAATAGCTAATCATAACACCTCCATAATCATTAGCAAAGAGAAAAAAATGAATCCTTGTTCCTAAGTTCATGCTCAGCTCAAATTCTTCACTCTTGAACAGTTCAGGACCCTCTGCCTAGGGAATGGTGCTACTCACAGTGGACAGAATGTCCACATAGATTAACCTAATTAAGACAGCCCCCACAGACCAACCCAATGTAGATAATCCCTCATTGAGACTCTTCCTTAGTGACTTCAGATTTTGTCAAATTGACAACTATAGAAGCAAGAAAGCAAACACTGCAACTAGAAAGCATTGAGCAAAATAATGCCACATTTTAAGTATAATTCACTTAGCACTCTTTTTCTTTTCTTTTAAAAAAAATTCAAAGCAGAAATGTACTTTGGAAGTTATTATCAGGCAGAAAAGAGTCTTGACTTCCAGTTTGGACCTTTTAGAAATTCTGTGGGCTCCCAAATCTCTCAGAACAATCTGATTCAGTCCTGTAGCTCCTGTGTGCTAACGCCTGAGCATAATTTTGTCTGCAAACTGAAATATTAAAAGCGTAACTTCTAATTTTAGTTCATTCTGGTTTAGATGCCTCCTGGTTTAGATGGTGAAGTACTTGATATTTTGTTCTCTTAACTTGGAAAAGAGGCCAACATCTCATTAAACAGAGAGAGAGAGAGAGAGAGAGAGAGAGAGAGAGAGAGAGAATTAAAAATATGAGCATTTGGGAAGTAAGTCTTTTTGTCCTACAAAAAGGAAAAAAATGCCAGTTACTAGGAAAGATATACTACTAGGCCTGACCTGAAATTGTAGAGAGGATTTCTCTGAGTTCTGTGGATGAATCAGATAGATCTTGTATTAATTTGTCTTTACAGGCTATGTATGTACACTCTGCTCACGAAGGGAGTCTGGCCCAAAAGGAACCCTTAGAGGAGCTCAAACTAGAATTGTTTAACCTTTATATTTATGCTGGGCTGTGGAGTAGAGGAAGTGGTGAGTGGCTGTGTCAAGAGTGGATGAAGTCCTTTGTGAATGTGTATTGCTGATAATGAACACAGCTATAACAAGGAGCCAGATGCCTCAGACTTATGAAAGGCAAAGCCTTCCTCTACCCCAGGTGTTAAAGTTGAGAGTGTATGTAGGAACTACCAACCACAGCGTCTACTCTACACCCCTACTGAGATTAGCTAAATCGGCCTCCACATTCACCTGTATCTAATGAACTCAGCCCCCTCCATTCAGATGTATATAATAGATTTCTAACCAGCTAAGTTTCTGGGCTCCAGAACCAGTGTCTAGGTTCACTGTATCCCAGCTTTTCCTTTTGTGCCTATGCATATATCATCTGCTCTTCCTTCATTTCCTTGTCTCAGCCTGGTTTCCAGCACTAAGGATTGCGGAGCCTGGCACCAGACCTTCCTTCTAATACATTTTCTTCTAGTTTGCAGTCTCTAAGGTGCAGCTCATACTTTGGATGCAGCAGCTTAGAGCATGTTTTTCAAAGCTACAAAGACATCTTGCTGATGCTGTCCCTTACAAAGGTGCCTTCTCCCACATCCCTGATGGTGGCAGGTTAAAGATAACAGTCAGTAATGTGCTTCATCCATCTCTGAGAGCTTGGAGCTAATCTGCAATTCTTCTTGAGCAAATGGGGCTTATTTCATTCCACAGGTAACATTCAGATATCATACCTATGACAGGAAGGTACGCATTCTGTCTGTCTTATATGTGTCCTTCAGTGTCTAGTACAGTGTTTGTTATACAATACATAATAAGCCTTTGTAAAATGGATTTAAAGTAATTGACAGGTTTGGAAGCATCTGGATTTTGTTTCTGAAACTCATTAATGCTTTTCTAACACATTTCCCCGAATCCTTTAATTTAAATGGGACGAAAAACAGTAGTATATACTTCTTGGGATGATTTTGAACACGAGATGAGAAAATTTCTCTAGAGCTTTTCGTACAGACTCTGGCTCTTCCTAGGCACCCATCAATGCCTGCAAGTGACGGCAGCCACCCTCTGGCAGCTTCCACCTGCCAGTCACAGTCACAGGAGATCTAGCACCTGCTCTTCAGCTGAGAGAAGCAATGGTGGAGCTGTTACCGTTAAATGTTGAGCCTGAGCATAATGGGGCAGGAGTACTCTAGCCAGGGCTCTTCATCAGTAATTCCAGGCAAACGCTTGGAACATCCATGTTTATGAAAGAACCATAGGGAACCATACTGAGGGATCAATCAGTACAGGCCTTCGCTGCGACACATGACTCCAGCACATACCATGTGGGTGGTGGGTCCTCCCTCTTTGAGAAGGGCAGGTTCCTTTAAAAAGTAAGTCAGGGACTGAACCATAAATTGAACAATATTTATGTTTAATTTCAACCTCCACCTTAATAATTCCTCTGGAGCGGGGAGCTTCCGGAGGAAGTTCTTCTAAAGCCAGCTTTTGCTACATAGCCCAATTTCAGCTTCCTCAATCAGTCACATCTGTCCTTCCTACCGAGGCATCTAATTCTTCTGATTACAGAGATCTTTGGTAAGTGAGAGTGCCAGCCACCCATACCACTTTCAATGCTCCACAGAGGGGCATATGCAGGACAACCCCTTTCGCGAGCCAGCCTTGACATTTAGCATGCTTGCCCCACACCAGAGCAGAGCCGCAAGCTTGAAGCTGTAAGCCAGCTAGCAGTGCTGCTCTTTGCCATGCTCAGCTCCATCCATATAGCAGAGGTCGAAACTGGTCCCAGCTCGCCTGGGAAGATGTCCAGAGATTGCCTATCCAGTACGGCACACGCACATGCAAGGCTGACTTCCCCATCAATGTGCAGAGACAGTTATTCTGTCTGCTTCCTTTGGGAGCTCACAAAGGTCTCATCAAAAAAAGAAAAAATCACTTGCTTTAGGTCTTCCATTGTTGCTCTGTGGAGGTGTAGAGCACAAACTCCTATGCAAAGGATTTTTTTTTCTTTTTTTGCTTGTTTGGTGTTTGGATTGGTTCAGCTACTTCTGCCTCAAAACCCCAGGTAGATCACAGTGACAGTGACAGTGTGCTACAAAGGTGAAGCTCCTCAGGAAGTAGGCCATAAAGAAAAGACAAGTGAGGTGATACTCCCCAAAATGAGACTGTGCTCTCTCAGTATGCCAATGGCTCTTCTGAGCATGTCCAACTGTGGCTCTCTTAACTCCTAATTGTATTGTGATGCAATTGTATTGTAATCAGTCTCTTTGCATTGATGAGGAACACACTGTTTTGTCCAAAGTTATCCAGTGCAAGAACCACAATCTTTTTTTTTAAAATTTATTTATTTATTATATGTAAGTACACTGTAGCTGTCTTTAGACACCAGAAGAGGGTGTCAGGTTTTATTATGGATGGTTGTGAGCCACCATGTGGTTGCTGGGATTTGAACTCAGGACCTTCGGAGGAGCAATCAGTGCCCTTACTCGCTGAGCCATCTCACCAGCCCCCCAATCTTTTTTTTTAATTCTCCCTTTTATTAAAAGTATTCTCTTCTTATACAATACTTCCTCATTAGTTTCCCCTCCTTCTACTCCTCCCAGTTCCTTCCGACCTCCTCTTCTTCCTGGCCTTTCTGTCTATCATTAGAAAAGAACAGGCTTCTAAGGGAAAACCCCCAAACATGACAAAATAAAATGGAACAAAAAGAAATGACAACCATCACATTGAAGTTAGACAAGGCAAACTGCCTGAAGGAAAAGAGCCCCAAGAGGAGACATGAGAATCAGAGACCCACTCATTAATACACTCAGGAGCCCCGACCAAACCCTAAGCAGAGAGCTATACTCAGAGAACCTGGTGCAGACCCCTGTTTGCTGCTTCAGTCTCTGAGTTCATGTGAGCTTTGACGAGCCACAGTCTCAACTCAGGCAGGCTGAGACTCGGCTGCAACCTTAGTCTCTCTGTTAACATCTTCTCTCCTCAAAGACGGCTGTGACACTCACTGACTCATTCTCTCTTTATCAAAAACAGTAAACTCTGCAGCGATTATGCTCATATTGCAGTAGCTCACAAAGCATCCCAATGGTTGTCTCCCTTTAAAAATCTAGAGTGGAGCTGTCTCTGTTTACTGCATACTTTGAGGCATACCTCACTCATGGTTAAAAGGCGTTCCATGTGCCCTTACTTGCTCTTCGTTGTGAACTGAGGGAACACAGCAGTTCACAGAGTCAATGTTTGTGGTTGCCCTTCGCTGGAATGGGGCCAGAATCCTTGAGAATAAGTACCCCGCAAAGCAGGTCAGACACTTACATTGCTGACTTATTACAGACCCCGTCATTTGAAACACAGATATCTATTTCCCGAAAGACGTGAGAGTAAACATACAATAAAATACCCCAGGGATCCAGCTCGATGCACATCCTTAAATGGTTTGCTTTATGCCAACTGAATCTCATCTAGATTGTAATTTGTCTAAACTTTCTCACTTTATAGTCAATTAAACTCTTTTCTTCCTAAGGTGTTTAGCTTTGGAAATAGCACCCTGCCTTGCGTCTCAACATTTGAGACACTTAGATTCCACCCCTCTTAGAGATCAAGATTCCACCCCCCCCTTAGAGATCAAGATATTATGTCTTTAATAGAGACATTGCATTCCTTTTCCCCAATCTATATGATTTTATACTGTGTGTTTATTTCACTTTATTAAATCTTTTTAAAGAGTAGGACTAATTTCCTTTTAATTTATCAACTTCTCTTTCCGTGCTGAAGAAAGTTACTACATAGGCAGAGTCTGAATTTATCTTACTTTCAGTCTTCTTCGTTTTTTAAACTCTTTCTACCTTCAATTTTAGTCTATTTTAATTTTCTCTAGAGTTGTCTGGTTTGTGGAATTGCGTTAAATATACACCACACTATAGTCAACTCACTATGAGAACTTGGTGTGGCAATGATAGGAGTTGATGCTTATGGGCGCTCTTCATGGGAGGTACAGCCCTTGCTACCTCACTGGTTCACGAGTTAGTGCACAGCGAAAGCTACTGGCAACATTTGAAGACCACAGTGAGCATCAAGACTTCAAGTTTACAGTCTATGGATAGATTTGAAGGGTTAAAGAAGCTGGACAGTGTAGGGACTCATACACTGAGTTTCTAAAGTTCTCTTTAGCAGTTTCCACAATCATGAATGTAGATGAGGTGTCCTCCCTCCTATAGTTACTAGATGTCCCTGGGACCATGTCCCTAATGAAAACCATGCTTTTCCATGTCACACTGCATTTTTGTACATATCACATAGCATCTCTATCTACCCCTGCTCTGTAGTTATGTGGATCTGAGCTTAACTCTCGATTACACATAATTGGCATTCTTCTGTCCACTGACGTTCCTGTGACCTCAGAGACCAACTCCGGGGCACCTCTGTGCATTGCAGTCATTCCGTAAACTAACAGTAAAGTTGCATGCTTTATGCTGGTGACCTGGCCATAGCCATTGCTTCTTAGGTTTTTCTATTTATGCTGATTGGTGACAAAGAGATGATAAGAGGTAATATTAGACCAGGTCAGCACACAGGGTAGTTCTTAGTCTAGCTAGGACACAGCAGTCTGTGCCCTGGGGTCTTTAAAAGCTGTATACCTACGCTCTGGTATTTTAAAATCACCATACAATTAGTTCATATTAAGTTACAACATTACCATTTTGTCATCTGAACATGTCTATAGATATGTTTCACTATAATGGGCTTTCTTCACAATTTTCTTCTATTTTATTCACACATTTGTAAATATTCTGAGAAGGGAGCCATAGGCTTTATCTGAATCCCATCTTAACATAAGGCCAAGGAGCCTTGTGTGAAACACTTAGGAGGTAAATGGCTTTGGGGAATGAAATGTCCTTTGATGCCAAGATGTCCAGGTACCAAGTAGGAGGGAGCTGGGCAGGCAACACAGAGGAAGCTATGCTTAGACTGTGAGGAGCTCAGAGAGACATGAGACAGACATGCTGTTCAGCCAGATAGGGCTATGTGCCCTATCAATCAATTAGCATGACTCTCAAGTTCCCGTTCACTGAACCCTTAGCGATACAATCTGCTCTTAAGAAAGAGAAGCCTGGAGGGCTGGGAACACAGGTAAACAAAACTGATAGGGGCTGTGACTGGGCACAGTGAGGAGCATAAATCGAAGGGTGAAATTAAGGCAATCCGTTCTGTCATTTCTCACAGAAATGACAGATCTGTGTTTTGTTTTTATAGGACTGCAGATCCTTTAAAATGACAGACAGAATCCTTAAGTGATTTTAAGGCATGGAGAGGTAAATGACAGGTTTGTACATGGAATAAATAAAGTATCATAAATAGAAACTGTTAAATTATGGGAGTGGGAGAGAGGGAGAGACAAAGAGAGACTGAGACTCTGGCTAAGACATGGGAGAGACGGAAATAACCTAAAAAGGAAAGTGTAAAACCTCATTCTATGATCAAACTCTGCCTAGGTAGAAACAGCCACACCCTGTGACTGAGAAGCCTGTGCAAGTCACTCGGGCCATCAGCACCACAGCTGTGTCTAGTTCTAGCTGTGTTCTAGTCACTATGAGCAGAAGTACTTTCCATGGATGCTTCCAACTCCCTTACCTGTCACCTCATTTATTTCACAGTGAAGAGGGATGTGGGGGATTTTCTACCGCCCTCCATTCTGCAAGGGAAGGCCAAGTGGGGGTGTCATTTAATAACAATTTTCTACACTGTTCAGAAAATGAATCTCTGTGAACTCCGAACAGCTGTGATTTAGTGTTTTGGTCAGTGGGAGGGTTAAGTGCAGAATTGCTGGAAGGGACAAGTAGCATTGAGCATGCTTGAGGTTTGGATATGCAACAGACCAGTCTCTAGTTTACAAGTACTGACAATGTCAGCCATGAGCCACGGACCACGGAGGACACAACAGTGTCCAGGCCCGCAGTCATCAGTGTCAGTTGAAGCTCGGGTTCTTTTTCTTTTCCCACATTCTGCACTATATAAACATCCTAGCGTGCTTACGCTTCTCCGTGCGAAGACAAGTAACATGAAGAATTCCTTCGCAGCGACTAGAGTAGCAAAATCTTCTTTGCTGCCAGAGCTGAGGGAATGCTTCAGTTTTTTCATCACACATCAAAAAGTAATGATTGTTCTCCAGGTGGTTTGCATTACTGACTTTATATTGGCTCCTGCATTTGGACTCTACAAATAGACTGGTAATACATAACCAAAAAAAAAAAAAAAGTGAGGGACACAGAACTTTCAAGCCATAATATTCTCATATTCACTTGTTCCCCCCCTCAACTGTCAAACTCTAGATTTCATGAAAGTCATAGAGGAAATCCAGGAAAATGGTAATGTTTCAAGTAGCCTTACATTTAAGCTAAAACAGCAATAGACAATCCAAATGTTTTATTAATAATAAAAATGTTATGATTGTGAAGGAATGTTTTTCTTTCTCTTCCTTTTATTAAGTCAGTCAATCCTAGTTGGGCATCTTATACTTGTATATCATCATATCCTTGTCCTCCTTAGGTCAACTGCGACTTGTGATTGAATAATTGAGAAAGTTTGGTTGCTTTATTTACTGCATTGCATTTTGTTTTCAAACAGTAATAACATTGTAAAATTTTAAAGTAACTTGTTTTCTGTACCCTGCTTTTAAAATTAGGTTTTGTTATATTAATTTACAATTTAACATTGTTCAACCTCTCCCTGTCATGGGCAATATTACTTAGATTAACAGAAAAACACCCATTGATTTAGGATATGGTGATTCACACCTATCTCTCAGACTCTTCTTCACCTGCTTGCCTTGTGGGACTGAGTAACTGCTAGATCCTTGGACTTCCATCCACAGTTGCTGCTGACCATTGTTGGGGAGTTGGACTATAAACTGTAAGTCATTAACACATTCCCTAATTATGTAGAGACTACCCATACGTCTGTGACTCTAGGGACCCCTGACTAATACAGAAGTTGGATACAGCACTGGAGAGCTGAGGAAGGAGGCCAGTCTGGGATATATTGTGAGACCTTGCTTCAAAGATAATATGCAAGTAGCATTCATTCCAACAAACTCAGTCTACCCTGGTATGGAACTTCCTTGTTTATCTTTATAATCTGCTTTATCACATTCGCACACCTTAAATTCCCATTCTTCAAGTTCTTGAGACAATTATTTGATCTCAAGTGACCTTTTGTCAAGAAGGTAGCCCAGAAACCTGGATCAACCTTTGGAGGCATGTCTAAGACAGTTAACAACTCCCGGAGTCCGTCCAGGATTCAGAAAACAACCGGATTGGCGACAATGACAATAACAACAACAACACCAAGAAAACATACGCTTTGACCCATCCTCATGGCACAGTAAAACCCACGAAGGACACAAACAGGGATAGAAGGCTAATGGCAATGCCGCTCTCCTCCAAGTCCCTCCCTATCCCAGTGAAATGCTATCTGCTCGCAATTTCTGAATATTCCTCCTATCCAGAATCGGGCAGACAACTCCTTTTCTCGCTGGAGTCCTTCAAACACAGCACTGCCATTTGGTGCCTATCCCAGGAGCCCTAGAACAATCGAACTGCACCAATGTACGGATGTTTTATTTCAGTTCAACAGCTGCTTCGGGCACACCTGGAACCCTCTTGAAACTCAGGACACACCAGCTGACTGATGTTGGGCGGGACTCCCACTGACCCCCACACCCTGCCAGGCCCCTGGCCTGCACCAGTCAGGTCAGGACACCTCAGGCCAGATCTGCTCAGAAGATGACCCTCGGTAGACCACGCTGCAGGCTCCAGCCTGCATCGTCATCTGCACCGTTGACACCCCAAAGGACCTTGCTTTTCTTCTCAAGGTTAAACAAAACAAAAGTTAAAAAAAAAAATAAATAAAAAACCCTAGCTGGAAATCATCAAGCGAATAACAATAATAAGAGGAAATAAAATTAAAAAGATTCCCTCCACTAAACATTGGGAATCAGAGATTGCTATATTCCAGGTGATGAGCGCATTCAAAGGCTTTCTGGTTAGTTCCTGTCTGTCTCCCATGCCCCTCACCTGCCAGCCGTCTCTCTCTGGTGTTTTTCCAGATAGCATCCAGCGCCCTGGCGGTGGAGTCTCTGATGTGGTCGCTGAAGGACCTCCGCAGCGGGCCTCTCAGGGGCCGAGTCATCACGTGGTCCTCGGGGTCCCCCATCCACCCTCGAGTGACTTCGGGCGGATCCCCAGGACCCTCGTTCTTCCCGGGCGCTCAGGACGCAGGCATTGCGGCTGGCGCTGCGGCCTCAGGACGCGGCTGCAGGCGGCCTCTTGGCTCGTAGCCCAGCGCGCGCCGCGGCCACATCTGGAAAGGCTTAGGGCCAGCGGCTCCCGCGCCCGCTGTAGGGATGCACCCGGTGTAACCCAATCACCTCGCTCGCTATGCGGCGCCGCGTCCTGAAGATGCGAGCCCAGCCGCTCCTTCCCGAATAGAGCAGAGCTGAGCAGGTAGCGCTGTCATCCAGGTTCCTCCTCATCAGCTCAGCATTTGATCTTCCTGACTCCGGGTTTTAGATCCGGTCAGTTGTGAGACCAACGCTCACTTTTAAGTTGAGCAGAAGAGACATGGCTGTTCTGTTTCTTAAATGGGAGCTTGAGATTTTAAAATAAAACAGTTATCTGCTCCCTGAATTTCCTCTCCCTGAATTTCCTCTCCTCTCCAGTGGTTTATTCTGATACAGTCAGTGGTTTATTCTGATGAACCCAGGCTTCACCTCGAAATTAGATTCCAATATGCCCGAGATTTGCAAGTCTATTTTCTGGGTAAGCAAGATGATTATTTGTTATATCTCAAACACTCACCTCACAAGATCTTTTTTTTTTTTAAGTACCAGGCAGTTCTTGTACACTTTTGGAAATGAAATGTGAGCCAATTGCTTCTTTTACGAGACATGTTGTTTTGTTTCTAAAACGCCAAACATCCATTTCTATGCCCACGAGTTTGGCAGGTTTTCTGACTTCTAATGCCTCCTTTCTCACTGTCCCTCTGATACCACATCATAACTTTCAAGGGTTGGAGGGAAGCCTAGGCCTGGCATGAGACAGCGTTGAGGGCCATTCAGTTCACAACCTTTGTGCCAAGAGATGACGCTGCAAAAGCAGAGTGCAAATTGTCAGGTGCTGGGCAAATGCTAATTGTTACCGTAATTGTTTGAAGTTAAGAAGGCAATTTGCAACCCACGCAGATCTCCTGCAGTTTAAGTTTCTACAGTGTGGATCCACTTTTCCATATACTTTTGACAACTTAATCATAGAAAAGACTATGCTAACAGTGAGAGTACTCAGAAGACAAGTAACTACAGCTTTTAAATAACCCATATGTCCTGAGATATTAACAACTTGTTGTTATTAACAAGTTGTTCCCAACTTGTTAATAAGATTCCTACACTGAACTGTCCTGATTGCTGTAATGAAATACTTGAGGCTGCTTAGTTACACAGAAGTTTATTTAGCTTATGATTTTGAAGGACACTTTCAAGTGGCCCTATTAGCTCAGCCTCTCATGAGGGTCTAATGGGAGGTGGCTTCATTTCAGTAAAGTGTATATGGGGGAGGTGGGGGTGGAGGAAGAGATCTTTGTGCCAAACTGGAAGGGAGAGAGTGACTCAGGGTCAAGTTCACTCTTATAACAATTGACAGGACCCATTCTGGATCCCCTGTGAGTTAATTCAATCCAAGTTCAGCCCCCCAGAGACCTCAGATTGCCTAGTAAGCCCAAGCGCTTCCACATCCATATTCCTGGGCCTTAAGCCCCCAGCATGTATTCACCCTTGGGGGGAAAAACTTCAAAATTATTTCTAAGTTACGGCTTCTTGCATATTAAGCATGTTCTTTTCCATTCTTGGTCCTATACCTTTTCACTGGACTAGGCATGAGTTATCGAGCACCGATACAGTTGAGAGGATCCTACCTGTGTGGAGACAGAGCTCTATGCTCAGTAAGTGTGAGTCCTTGGGCTCAATTGCCAACACTGCAAAGAAGAAAACCAAAACAAGCAAAGAACCCTCCTCCAAAACCCATAGATAGTGTTCACCTACTTACTAGCTGGTTCTGTTTTAAAACACTTTACTCCTGGAGCTATCACCATCCCAGATTGCAAGATGTACTTACAGAGCTATAGTAACAGAACCACAGACTATTGGCACAAAAAAAACCAGACATTGATCAAAGGGAGTTGAAGTCCTAGAGATAACCTCACATACTTATACACATGATTTTTGAAAAAGAAGGAAAAAAGACACACTGGAGAAAATAGAAAATAACATCTTCAATAAATAGTGCTGGTCAAACTGGGTTACTTCAGGTAGAAGAATGAAAATAGATCCATATCTTTCAGACTGTACAGAACTCAAATTTGAATGGATCAAAGACCTCCTCAACATAAGATCAGGTACCCCAAATCTGATAGAAGAGGAAGTAAGGTATGGGCTTGACATTATTGGTACAAGAAAGAACTTTCTGAACAGGACCCTGATAATGCAGGCATTAAGACCAACAAATGGGACCTCATGAAGCTAGAGTTTCTGTATAGTAACAAACACCATCATCTGAGCAAAGCTAGAAAGGAAAGCAGTGTGGGGGTTTCTCAGGAAGCTGAGAATTGATCTACCTCAAGATCCTGCTATACCACTTTTGAGGCGTGTATCAAAAGTAGTAGCTTTTCCCCAAGACCTATGACCTATTTAGTATCACTTTCTTGGCTACTAGTGACAGATATTGGTCCTATCTCCTGGAGTAGGTCTTAAATACAATAAAAAAGCTGTTGATTAATTCCATAATGTTTGTGCCATTATAACACCAGTATATGTCATAGGCAGGTTGCTGTTGTAGATCATAAGGTTCATAGCTGGGTGACATTGGTGATTAAATTTTCTCCTCTGGTAGCAAGCATAGATCTATTTTCCAGCACCATGAATGATAGTCAGTAGGGGGTAAATTTTCTACTTGGAAACCATCTCAATTTCTCTATGTTTTATGACATACAAGCATAGTATCTTCAGCAATAAAGCCTTAACATAACGTTGTGAAGAGTAACATATAGCCTTTGCACTCTTTCTTACTAGAGAGATACTTGTTCATCTTGTTTATTGCTGTCTACATTCATCAAATTTACTCAGAATAGAAAGAAATTTGAAGCAGCCCATGTGTCCATCAACAGAGCAATGGGTAATTCACACATGGACTATTACTCAGCTATTAAGAAAATGGGAATTTCAGGGAAGCCAATAGAACTGAATAGTCATCTTGAGAGCTGTAACCCAGACCCAGAAAGGCAAAGATGGCACTTTTGCTCTTACATATGGATTGTGGCTTTTAAGTTTTAGATGTATGTTTAAATTAAAAAGAGCCATGGAGGTTAGATATATGGTAAAGGACTGGGGGGGGGGGAGAGAAGAGGCTCTTCCAAGGAAGGAGATATAGAAAGGGACAACTAGAAAAGGAGGATTAAGTGGGGAGGTGGATGGAAGGGAGGGGCCAAGGAGAGAATGTGGAAAGGGACAATGGAAACCAATGCATTATAATCTGTTGACTTACTGTATTTGAGCTGCTTGCTTATTCCTGGAGATGAAAATGAAAATTTTTCTGATGCTATTTTTGGGTACCATCAAATCGTACTAGTATGGTTTGAGCACTGAAGTGATCTTTAACTAGACTGTTGGTTTCTACTATGGTTGGATGGAAGTAAATGTATGAATGTTGATGGATCCATGTATGTAAGTTAGAGGTCCTTCTCTAGATTCTGTGTGCTTTTGTTATAAATATAGAACTGACAGGGACAATAATTTATGATTATTAATAATTAACAGTTATTGAACATTTACTGTATACCAATTTACTATTCTAATTTTAAAAGAATTTTTGTAATAGCTTTATTAAAGTACACTTTACCACGAAAAAAAGAAAGCTAGGAAAAGCATGACTGTGGATCTTTCATATATATATATATGAAAGGAATATTTAAAAAGTCACCATATAAGGGAGGAAATAAGGCATTATATGCTACCAAATAAAGCTCTCAGTACCAGAAATGAATTACACTTTTTTGAGTTGTGGCCCAAAGAGAATTTAGAGCTCACTCACCCAAACATTACAGGTTATTGCCAAGGCTATTTGTTACTCTCCACGATGTTATGGTAAAGCTATATTGCTAAATATACTGTGTTTGTATGTCATCAAACATGAACAGATTGAGATGGTTTAAAAGTAGAAAATTCATCCCTACTGAGTGCTGTTCATGGTGTTGGAAGATAGGTCTATGCTTGCTACCAGAGGAGAAAATGTAATCACCAATGTCACCCATCCATGAACCTTTGACCTACAGCAGCAACTTGCCTCTGAGATATACTGGTGCAGCCTTTAATCCAGTTCCTCATGTTGTGGTGATCCCCCAACCATAAAATTATTTTCATCGCTACTGTAATTTTGCTACTGTGATGAATTGTAATGTATATATCTGTTTTCTGATGGTCTTAAGCAACCCCTGCTAAAGAGTTGTTTGACACCCAAAGGGGTTGAGAACCATTGGCTTAGGGGATAGCAACATCCTAAACTTGCTTGCTACATATAGATAGATTTTTTTCATTTTTCCCTGAGTTTATTCTCAGTTGGCTGAATATGGCTGTGAAATCCAGAGGAGTGACACAGGTTATTTATATAATTGTCCAGTGGTAAGTTTCATGAGAAGATAGATATTAGTCAGTAGTGTAGAAAGTATACATATATATATATATATATATAAAACAGTAAAGAAGACTTATCTTATTTTGAAATCTGAGTGTAGCTACTGACTGGGGTGGAGATGTACAGGGCATGGCAGGAGCTGGGGCAAGTTAACTGTCTGCAGTGGTGACTTGTCTTACTGATAGTCGGTCACCATTATTTGGTAGGAAGCCTTTCTATAGCTAGGCAGAGAAAGGAAAGAAGAACAATGAAGGCAATGGCACTTCCTCTTCTAGGCTTAGGGAGCAACCTTAGTCTCATTATAGCATGAGTGTAGGGCTTACTGTCTCCTTAGAGACATTAGGAGACAGCAGCTCCAAGAGAAGAAAACTGAGGATGATTCAACAGCAGATGGTGGATCTAGGATTCATACTCAATATTGTTTGGCTCCAAGGCTCATCAACTTCCTCAACAGCTTGATTGGCCTTAAATTAATAACCTAGGTTTAGTTGGTATTAGGCTAAGGACTAAAATTTCCTAATCTCAACCAAATGAAATAACCAGTTAGATCTGGAGTGGGGAAGTAACCTGAATCTGCTGTGGGGCCTTTGGCTATCTTAGCCATGGAAATTGGAGGGCAACAATTCAGGATAACCAGGCCTGGTGCAATGTCCTCTATGGAAAACAACGGTCTCATCTCCAAATGAGAACAACTTCAACCCAACACCTTTGTAACCCAGCTCTCGAGAGTAGCACTCTAGGCTCTTATTGGAGTTCATCTCAGAAGGATCAAAAAAGAACACAATTCATTCTTAGTATAAGTTCCATGAAGTAGAGTGATTTATAGACCTAATCTAAGAGATTCAAAAATACCTTATACACTGTCTTTGGTATGCTTGTGTGTATGTGTGTGTGTGTGTGTGTGTGTGTCTGCATGCATGTGACATGACATTTTTGTATAGATCAGAGTGTAACATGCAGAAGTTGATTCTTTCCTTCTACTATGTGGGACCTCAATATAGAAGTCAGGTTGCCAGGCTTGGTGGCAAGCATGTTTACCCACTGAGCTATTTCACTAAGCTCCCATCTGAGAAGTTTTAACAAAAGAAGTTATTAAGAGAAATATAACTGTTATTAACAGCTTGAGGAATGGGGGTGTATAATAATATCTTTGTCCCTCCCTTCCCCTTCTCTCTCTCTCTCTCTCTCTCTCTCTCTCTCTCTCTCTCTCTCTGTGTCTGTATTTGTCAATCTCATTTCTATCTATGTTGCTTAGGTTGACCTCAAACTCTCTATCCTCCTGTCTCAGCTTTTTTTCTCCATTACTGAAAATATTGGTACACTATCACATCTGGCCAGATAAAATTTTTTAAGGCCAGATAAGTGTTTATAATCAAGATGGGCACTAATTGTTAATTTTATTACAGCCAAATGTAGAACTGGGATCTTGTATTCCTATTTCTGAAGATTTTGTTGTGAGGATATTTCAACTGTAGGACTACATCTCAGCTGTAGATCATAAACATAATATAAAAACTATTTTAATTTAGACATATGCTCCAATTAACAGCACATTGTAATTTCTATACCAACTCATTTTAATTTAGAGCTAGCTGATTTAAACATTATTATTATTATTATTTTCCTTCTTGTAGTCCATTAGAAGTGTTATGCATATGTATTAGCTGATTATTCTCATCTCTGCAACCAAGTTCTGAAAAAGAATCAACTTAAGGGAGCAGGTTTATTCTGGTTTACATATCAAAGGTGTGCATTCCATCATGGGGCAAGCATGACTGTGGGAGGGGCTTGGTCCTTGGAGCCCACTAGGAAGGGGAAGGAAAAGGGAACTCCAGTTCATAGTAGTGTGTTTTTCTTTTCCCCTTTTATTATTTGGGACCCAGTCTATGGAATGGTGTCACCCACATTTAGGGTAGGTCTTCACTCCTCACTCAAACCTGAACCTGCAAACACATACCAAAGGTGCACCCCAATTGGTGACCTGGGTATTTCTTAACCAAGTCAACATTCCAGATTAACCCAAGGCTGCCCAGATAACTGTCATTTAGAAACTAGAGTTTAGATAGTAATTCCTCAAGCTATGTTTTTCCAAATTTGAAATAACTCAATTTTCATGTTTAGAAGAGGTGAGGACAGTCTGTCAGAACCCGTTCTGTCTCAGCTGGGCAAGTGGGAAAGTGGTACACATCATTGGTTCTTCAAGATCCTCTCGGAATTGTATGAGAAGTGATTTCACAGTTTTGCAGTTCCTTATTTTTGTGATAAAATCTAATGTCAGCCATAGTCAGAGCCACTCTCTGGCCAGGCAAAGCTGTGAAACTCTTGGATCCCTGGAGAGCAGAAATTCTTATCTGTATTTAAACCTAGAGAGTTTAATTTAAGTCGGTCCCCTAATTGTTTCCATTTCAGACAATTATCTTGCTTTACTAATGTATTATAGATCTTATTTAATTCTGTGTAATTTATTAATTTGGTCTTCTAGCAGCAAACAAACTTTAAAATTTTATGGTGTTTTTAGGTCCTACTTTCTTTGCTTTTGTGATGGGGTACTTTCTTTTCCAAAGTTGTATAGCATAAATGCACTTTGATCTTATGACGCAACTTGGTTCTCTCTCTCTGTCTCTCTCTGTCTCTCTGTCTCTCTGTCTCTTTCTGTTTCTGTCTCTGTCTCTCTCTCTCTCTCTCTCTCTGTGTGTGTGTGTGTGTGTGTGTGTGTGTGTGTGTATGTGTGTAAATCAATTGTAACATTTAGGACTGCCCAAAATGCTAGTATGTTCTTTCTAGATGATATAAATAATGACAGGAGGTGGAAAGATTTAAGACTATCGAAACTTATTAAACCCCCATTTGGTTAGCCCCTATCAGTGATCCAACCCTTGCAACTGTACATCCAGCTCAGTGAATGGCAATTCCTGATCTAGTAGACAGAGTATGACTAAAGGACTGCGACTCTCCAGAAGGGGTTCTCCCTTGTGTAGATATTCAAATGGACAGAGCAAGAAGAATTTGCAGAAAAAAAGGAAACATCTTTTAATCTGAGGAATGTCTCTATTATGTCCATTTATTCTAACAGATAGCACCTGACATGCAGGATACATGGAAGGATGCCTGCTTTCACTACTGAGATCAGGATGTGAACATTTGCTCTGACAAGTGCAGTTGTATATCTTGATCTGTTTCTGTATTTGGAGCTGTGGGGATTAGATTCTCAATGAGAATCTCTTTGGTAATAAACATCATAAAATGTTCTTAACCCAAGAGACAGGAGAAGTAGTGATGCCTCCAGAATTTTTTTTGCCATGATTTTCATAAGTCTAATTTCTATGAAAAGCAAAGATACCATAACATATGATAAATTACACACAATCTATGACTTTTTTTCTGCAAATTCTCCTTGTCCTGGCCTTTTGGATAGCTACACAAGGAAGGACCTCTTCTGTGGAGTCACAGTCTTTTAGGTATACTAATGCTGGTTCAGGCATGCCATTTACTAAGCTGGTTGTCCAGATGTAGGGGTTGGACCACTGACGGGGGCTTAGCAAGTTGTGTGACTTAGCCAGACCTGAGTATGTAAGAATAGAATAGATTTTGGATACATTTAAAATTATAGGTGGAAGAAGTCTGTTCCTCTTACTCTTCATTTCATTTTATTCTTCTTTTCTTCCTACTCATTTTCTTCACATCCTTTATTTTTCACAGATTCGAGTCTAGTAAGTCCAGCATCCTGATACCACTCCTCTGCTCGCTCAGATGTAGAACATACTTTGACCGCTTAACCTGCCTTTAAATTGTGGATATTCCAATTCATATTAGCTATTTCATGCATCTTACTATTAAAATTGGGATTAAAAATTATTAATATCTTGCTGATTTTAAGCTCTAGGATTTCTGTCCTGAAAAATAAGAAAAAACGCTCATGTCTTCCATTTCACCTTCAGATAAAATATACTCAGTGCAAGAAATGTTTGTGAACAATTGCTGGATGCCATTACTCATTGGATGATAACAATGACCACAATAGACAACATAACTGAAGCAACAGCAAAATCAAATGCAAATTTGGATGGTTTTACACACTCTATCATGTTCATTCAGGAATAACATAAAATTCAGAGCACTTGAACACTGTCAGCACACAATGCCACAATGTTTTCGAAAACATTGCTGCAGTTTGACTTAGTTTCTGTGCATAAAGGAATCCTATTGATATACAAACACACATAATATTCATTCCCCTTAAAAATGTTAGAAAACCCTTAAGGTAGGTTAACACTGAAATTGAACAAAGTATATATGGATTATTTTATATATGGATTATCTGTATATATATATTACCTGTGTGTATATATATATATATATATATATATATAATTTGTATATGTGTATATATGTATATATGTGTATAATACATTATATGTGTGTGTTTGTGTATGTGTGTGTGTAAAATCTGTGAGAGAAAGCTAAAAAGAAGTAGTTGACATCTACTATTATCTTAATCTCAATTGTTCACTTGTAGGAAGTTTTGGCCACTGAAAAGGAAGTCCAAACATGTTCTGATAGTCTTGAGGCAAAGGTAAGAGGTCAGCGAGCATTTGCAGAAGGGAGTAACCAAAGGTGAAGGGGCAGAGCAAATGAGCTCTGTGGCTCAGCGGAGAGGATTCCTCTGCTTTTGGCTAAGTGCCAATCTGGTCCAGTCATGAGAGGACCTTTCTAAGGCCAGTAAAGATGAACTAGGAGTCAATAGGGAGATCGCTTCCTGAAGTTCTTGTCAGCTACCGTGAAGAGAACTCAGGAACTATGGGGCATTTGGTGAGAATCTCTAGATTAGTTGAGCCTCAACAATGAGGCTGATTAGTCCCTGATTAAAGGCCCCTCTAGCTCTCACAAAAGAAGAATGGAAATTATAAAGATACAAGCAGAAACCATTCAAATTGAAAGCAGAAAAACAAGTTAGACTATCCAAATCTAGTTTTTTGAAGAGATCAATGTAATTGATTTCTTCCTAGTCGAATTAGCCAGCAATAAAGAGGAGGTTTGGCAAGGTCACAGGATTAAAGTCTAATATTAAAAAACGAATTGTGCATATTAACAATGCACGTGAGACCAGAGAATTAGATTTGCAGCATGGTAATGAAAGAGGAACACCAAGAGTTAAACTTGATAAACACTTGTGTGAGAACAAATGCCCAGAAGTTATAAAACCTTGTTATGAGAAATGAAACGAAGAGCTAACTCAAGGAGATACGTCATGCTCATGGATTTAAGGGGATCCTAGTGCCTGGGTAACAGTTTTCTCAAAGCTAATCTATAGATAATACAAAAGCAACCAAAACCCGCTAGATACTTTTGCTTCTGCTTTATAACACATTGGTTCGCACATGTATGAACAATTAAGAAAGATATAAAGGGCCAGGGCAACCTCAAAAAAAGAGAAGAGCAATCTTGGAAGAGTTCCATTCTCTGACTTTATGATGACCTGTAAGTAGTTATAGTCAACAGGGATAATGACTTTGGGATGGAGCTATAGACAATGGAACCAAATAGAAGGTTCTAGAGCAGAACTTTATTTCACAGTAAGTTAATGTTTTTTAAACTGCTGTGATAGTCATTTTCCACAAACCGTGCTCGGAAAATTAGATAAATGTTTCAAAAAAGAACCTTGACCCTTACCTCACAACTTAAATAAGAGGTTCTCAACCTGTGTGTCACAACCCACATGGAGTCTAACGACTTTTTCATAGGGGTCATCTAAGACCATTGGAAAAGACAGATATTTGCATTATAAATCATAACAGTAGCAGAATTACAGTTGTGAAGTAGCAATGAAAACAGCTTTTTGATTGGGGATCACCACACCCTGAGCAACTGTATTAGAGGGTCTTAGCATTAGGAAGGTTGAGAACTACTGCTTTAAATAAATATGAAGACTAAATAATTTCATGGGCTACACATCTAAAAGCACCAGTAAATCTATAACACTTAGAGAGGTCCCCTAATCATGTTTCAACAAAGGAGCAAAGAGATTCAATTGTTCCATCACAAAAGAAGGTTCATGAGTGGGAATAAATTCAGAAAAGGATGCTCAGCCACACTAACCACAGGGAAAAGCAAAATAAACTTTCCTTAGATGCACTGAAATGAAAAAGAGGGACCACACTACGTACTAGCAAGCATGTGGAGCTTTATAAATGTTACACATAAGTTTTATATATTGCTTATGGGATTGGAAGATGGTTCAACTAATTTGTAAATACTTCAGCAGTTTTAATGCAGATATACATATATTATATACATAAAGTTAAATATATCCTGATTAACTAATCACACTCTTATGTACTACTCTAGAGAAATAAAAATAAAAATATATACTTATGAAAAAACTTGCATAAATACATAAATAACACCTCCGCTCACTTGTAGACAATTATACAAAAGGTATAATTATAGGACAGAGACTAACTCAATGATTTCAGAAGGTTGGTGTGGTATGTGGATGGGGTATCATAGAACTGAGAGAAGAATCTCAGTATTCAAATTTTACTATCACTTACAATTCTCTAACAGAAGCCAGTCATCAGAACTGTATAACTGAAAGCCAGATAGATGTACATCTTCACAGGGACATAGATAGTAGGTGCTCACCAAGGAGAGAGTGGCCTGATATGAATAAGTACATAAACCATAGTGATGTGATAACTGGATTAAACTAAATTATGATAATACATTACTATTATTATTTATTAATAATATACCAATATTAAGAAAGCTTGAGTTTTATCTTGACAGATTCATTTCATATTGAATACTGATTATTATCAATTTATATAGTATAATAGAATATAAACATTTCAACTTAATAAAGGTAGGTTATTGTTATACTGGGGTAAATGTTACTTGTGTACATATTACATGTAAAAGAACATTTGAACAGATATTTACTATCACTAGCAACAAAAGAATATTCAAGTTTTCTAGTTTTCTCAATAAAAATAATCTAAAATCTATTTTAAGTATTCAAAAATAATGTAATCTTAAATATTTTAAACAGAAAGGTCATATTTTAAATATGAAAAATTCAGGGGGAAAGTGAAGCTGCTACTGTTCTGGGGCATGCCAAGGGGTGAGGAGAGGATGCTAGAGCAGGGAAGAAAAGCAAGGGGAAAAGAAGTGAGGCATCAGGAGCCATTCAGCTACTCTGAATGGCCCAGGAAACAATGGTCTCCCATGCCATAGGTAAGGGTACCTACAGTGTGGGTGGACCATGTATTGGCCAGAAGGGGACTTGGGCAGTAGAGACTCCTCACAAGTACCCCTTCTGGAAAGATAAAATTTTGGAAGGGGGTGAAATCCTTCATTAATAGTTGTTAAAAAGAAAAATCATGGTAGTCATTAAAGCAATTTGACGCCCACATGAGTTTCCTGCCTCTTGAACAAGGTCTTAGAAAGCCTTTCCCCTACTTTCCCAGCTGCATAGTTAACTTGGGCTTCTTGCTCTGTGACGCTCTTCAGTGTGACTGTTGGCTGGTCTGGGTCTAGATAGCTGTCAGACATGAGCAGAGGAGAGAGGAGTCATTGAGAAACTCCTTAGATTGTTCAATACTTTTCATATTTATTTGATGCTAATGGTAAACAACTTCTAACTTGTACTTTCACTGTGTTTTTCTCTAATTTTAATTTTATATTAATATCTTTCCCCACTCATGCTGGCTAGTTTTATATCAACTTGACACAAACTATAGTCATCTCAGAGGATGGAACCCCCATAAAATCTGGCTGTAGGCAAACCTGTAGGACATTTTCTTAATTAGTGATTGATGGGGGAAGGTTCAGCCTATTGTGGGCAGTGCCACCCCTGGGCTGGGGTCCCGGGTTCTATTAAAGAAAAAAACAAAGTAAACCATGGGGAGCAAATCAGTAAGCAGCATCCCTCACTGACCTCCTCAATTCCTATCTTCAGCTTCTTGCCCTGCTTGACTTCTTGTCCTGACTCCCTTCAATGATGGAGTAGGATGTGGAGGTATAAGCCAGTAAACCCTTTCCTCTCCAACTTCCCTTTGGTCATAATGTTTCAGCATGGCAGTAGTAACCCTAACTAACTAGTTACCCTTTAAAACGGTCTGGGTAGGGAAAAAAGAGGGTCCTTTGGGAAACTTCATTCTGAATTGAACCTATAAAGTATAAAGAGACAGTGATGAGGACAAACATAATTTTGTGAAGTTGTGAACCAGCCTCGGTGCTACAGTTAGGGTGTTGACTGTCTCTTAAAGGCCAATGTATTAAGATTGTTTCCCAGGGTGGCTCTGCTGGGATGCAGAGGAGCCTCTAAGCATTGGATCTACGGGGAGGCTTTGAGTCATTACAGTTGCCTTTTAGGGAATTGTGATATCTATTCCCTTATTCATTTTGTACTTCCTGGGTCACAGTGGGGACAGTTGTCCCACCACAATAACACGTATCACCACAGACCCCAAACAGTGATTGTTCAGGTACAACTGCCAAAATGGCAAGCCAAAATTTGTAGGTCAGTTGTCTTAGTATTGTGTTCCAGCAAATGCAACTAACACCCTCTGGATCACAGGAATTCTATTGGCTCATTTTTTATTATTTACACAGCAGTGCTTCATTGGTAAGTACCATCAGCATTTCAAGTAGAGAAAGGAAAAACAGGCTCTCCAGGAAACGGAAGTGGTTTTGCCCTCGGAATTTCATGTTGAACGAGTGAGTGAGCCATTCACATCTGGCCTGAAGATGAGGTCGCCAATGATGCAAGAACCCTGGAAGCTAAAATATTAAAAGAAAAAGAAAAACACAGCAGAGCAGGCAGTAGGAAGTGAGGTGGTAACCTCGCCTCTTAAGTGGGAAGTGTTCTTATCTAAAGCAGACCTCTTTGCCTGTAGCTGTGCTGGAACAACTTGCTAGTATTTTGTAAAAGGCTTATTTGCTCTGAAATCAGTTGGAAAAATTAGAGTTCTTTAGGAGCAGCTGCTTTCTTTTGTTCTCCAAATTCATGCTATCTTTTCTGTATCCTAATGTCGCCATTTGTTATTTGTGATCGAAGAAGTGGTTGAGTTATAATAACATAGAAGTCAATTTTATTAAAAACCTGTCACTCAAAACAAACATAACTGGAAAATTTTCAACTCTATTCAGTCATTAATCTGATATATGTACATAGACAGACACACAGATACACACACAGACACACACACACACACACAGACACACACACACACACACACAGACACACACACACACACACACACACACAGACACACAGACACACACACACACAGACACACACACACACACACACAGACACACACACAGTTCTTTACAAAATGTGATCATTATCAAATGGTTTCTGGTATGGTAACATATCATTTAAAACAAACAGTTCCTGATTTTTAATTTTTCTTTTTTACTGTTGCATACAAGAATAGGGATATCTAGATCTAGCAGTTGGGGTAATGCCTCTGATTATAAGATTTAGTGTTCTTGGTGAAAGTTATAATAACTCTCCAAGGCCAGTTGAAGCTTGAAATGATCCTATTTCTCTCTCTCTCTCTCTCCCTCCCTCTCTCTCTCTCTTTCTCCCTCCCTCCCTCCCTCCCTCTCTGAACACAGGCTCTGGGCTCCAGCTGGCAGGCAACAGGATTGCATCATCAAGCCATATGCACTCCCTCAGTCCAGACCTTGCCAACAACACTTTCTTTGCCTAGCAATGCCACAGGTCTTCCTTTCCAGTTTCAAGGCGCCCATCCCTGTATCGGCTCCAGCTTCTTTGGACAACTCCAGCTTATGTGATGGCTCCCTCAACTAAAATGTCCAGAGTATCTTGAGAATTTTACAGCTTAGTGCTGACCACTTATCTTGCTCAGCAGGCTGCCTTCACAGTGAAGGGACGTGCGTGCTCTCAAGACCCAGAGAGAGGAAATCCTGAGACAACTAAACAAGCCAAGCAGGAAGGCAGTGCATTCCAACATAACTTGCGCCCAGTGCCTTTCCCCTTATCACATTATTCAAGTGCAAGGCAGAGGAAGTGGGAGCTGAAGAGGAGGGCTAATGTTGGCTGCACTTAGAGCAAACTGGAGTAGGGAACATTGGTTCCATCAAGGGGAAGCTAAAGTGTGTAGCCTCCCTAAAGAACACAGAGCACACTTGGATTTACGAACTGTTTACTCTGTGTCACTGGGCAGTTTCTATGTTGACTCGATTGTGAAGTTGATGCTCCTAGTGTCGTTTTCCTACCCGTGTCTGAGTATCTTTGGTCCCATCACCCTTTCCTTTACTCTGAGGCATTCAATCCTTTCCCCATCATTCTCTCTAATGTTACTGAGGGTCAAACACCCACTTCATCATCTTACGGAGCCCAGGATTCCTATTGCATTGGTGCTTGGTAATAATATTCTCTGGGCTGCTTCACGATGTAAAGAGTTTAGCTCTGAAAGGAGAGAGGGTATATGGGCAGGGCTGTAGGAAAATTTACATGCAGAACTAGAATGTGGTTCCCATATATAGTGACTTACTGAATGTTAGTGGTGGTGCAGTGTGACATCCATCCCCTCCTTCTATCCCTACCATATACTGTATCTGGACTTAATACCAAAACCTTAAAAGGTATGTAATTTCACGGACTGAATAATGAGTCGATTCACTAAAGATAATATAGAGATAAAAGCCACCCTTAGCCATTCTCCCTGTTCAATAAACTTGCACATATGTATCCTACTTCCTTCACCTCAACTGTAAACTCTTCATGTGCAGTGTGCTGCATATATTTAGAAGTACATATGGGGTTTAGAAGTATATATGGGGTTTAGTAGACATATTTGTGCTTACATGTAGTAAAAATCTTTTAGTAGCTATCCAGGATCATGATAATTTGTCTGAATCTTTAGAAGGATTTTGCTATAAAATAATGGTTTCAAAGCAAACATTAAAATTGTGTGTCTATGGAGGAGGATGAGGGCCATGGTTGTGACAGCAGCCAACAATTCTCACCCCTCAGCGTTAGTAAGAGCCCTCTGGAAAGTGCACTGACATTTGTGACTTCTAGACTTAAGAAATTTGAAGTGGTAAGCATGGAAGCTTCCAGAAATATGGTTTTTGTTTTTTAAAGCAAGTGTTTCCAAAATTAGGACAAACCTTTTAAAAATATTTTATATTTCCTATAAAAGATATTGTTTTCCTTTTACTCAGATAATTATTGAGTGGTATTTATGAGAAGAATCTTTGATTAATATATTGTTTCTATCAGACTGGCCTGTAGGCCTGTCTGTGGGGGCATTTTCTTGATGGAGGAGGGTCTAGTCCACTGAGAGAAGCTCCATCCCTGGGGTTCCCCAGTGGAATAAGAAAGGTAGCTGAATAAGTTAGAGGAAGCCAGCCAGTAAGCATCCTTCCTCCATGGTCTCAACTTCCTGCTCCAGGCTCCTCCCTGAGCTCTTGTCCTGACTTGTGAGATGACTGACTAGATAAAACCTATAAGTGGGATAAACTCTACCTTCCCCAAGTTGGTTTTGGCCAGCGTTTTATCGCAGCAATGAAAAGCAAATTAACACAACAATAGAGAAAATGTATTCTAATAATGTTAATAAAGGGCCTAGAGGGATAAAAACTGTATGATGTATTAATTTATAGCGTTTTAAGGGACATAAAAGGTACTTATTTCTAAGTAGGGGAGATCCTGAGAGGGTTCAAAGACTAGGCAAATATGGAATTTTAGGATCCTGTATAGGATCCTGTATAGCATCCTGTATAGGAGAGGAAGGGGATCGCTTTGTGGGGTAAGATGCATGGACGAGTGACTGGGCCTGGAGCCTGTGCAAATACATCTTCAATGAGATAAGATCGCCGCCGAAAGACAGAATAAAGCCAAAGAGGAACTGACAACCCAAAGACCAATGTGTGACTGACTTAAGGCTTAGGAATAGCAGCCATTTTCTTAATTATACAGGATGACAGTAAGTACTGTGAAACCAATATGCGACCTTATTTTATATGCTTTGCGACATACATGAAATAAGTGAAATTAAAACCTTGAATCAGAACATTCATAAAAAACATGAATAATGAACCAATTAAAACAAATGCCAAAGCACTGTGCCTAAGGAAATTCTAAAACAGTATCCCGCAGGGTGAGTCAGATATTTATGCTTATTGACATTTATATCCTTTATGTAGGACCAGACACTGAAAGAAATATGAAAAAAATTAATTCGGGTGCATCATAAAACAACAACAACAACCCCCCCAAACAAAACAAATCAACAAAAATCCAACCAACAACAATAACAGCAGCAACAACACCCCCAAAAACTCGTATGAGGAAGTGTCCTGCGTGTCTCCCTCTTGAAAACAACAAAACAAAACAAACTCTGAAACTCCAGTGGTTAAATAGTTTCACTAAAGAAAATAGCAAAGTAGCTGAAGTCATGGGAAATGGTGAAGAAAAAGCAAGGGGCTGAAACCTCAGGACAGATGGAGCAAAGAGTTTCCAGATGTGCACTGTCGTCTATGGATCAGCGCACCAGCGTGGCTTACTTGGGTTCTATAAGGAACGAATACAAGAAGCATTTCTTGCTCCCTTCTGCCTGTAATCGAACTAAACCTACTTTGCTGAAATTTCATATGCCGTTTCCTGCAGGGAAATGTCTGTCAGTCTGTAATCTGAATCTGAAGCGCACCTCAGAGAGCTGGAGTCTGTTCTAGACTGGAATGCCTGGTGGTGTGCATACAGTTGTCTATACAGCTCCGTTTGCAAGAACACTTTGAATATGTCCATCCCGACTCTCTTCTAGTCTGTAACACTTGCATGTGTGCATGCCAGTGAGGATAGGGATGTGTTTAATTTTTTGTTGCCGTGGACCTTCTAGGAAAACAGCTTGAGATTAGCTGAAGAATGCTAAGTCCCATTCCAGAATTGGGCTCACAAAGTCACACTGAGATGACCCCCTTCTCCCTACCTATTTATTTCTGAGATAAGGTTTCATATAGCCACAGTTTGCCTTGTATCCATCACGCAGTCAAGGATGACCTTTAACTTCTGGGTGCCCTGCCTCCATCTCATGAGTGTTGCTAGGCTAACAGACATGTGACACCACAAAAAGACCCGTGCTTGATCCTTAGATAGACCTCTATGCATGCTAGGCAGGCATGTATAGTACTAACATGGCTACATCCCCAGTCTCAGACACCTCTACTTTTTAAAGGGACTAAACTTGGGGCACTGCAATATTTTAAAACAATGGAAGCTTTATTGTAATGGTAAGTTGACTCATTGATCCACTAAAGTCACAATATAAGAAAAATCTTATATCCATTGGGAGACCCAGGCAGTCCTTTTTCCCAACAAATGGAAGCTGCCCCTCATACCATTTCAACTGGAAGGTAGCCTTGGGAAGCCTCTTTTAGTTACTATTAACAAAAAGAAACTCCAAGCTGGGTTGGGGAGATGGTACAATTGGAAAAGTGTTTGCCAGGCAAACATGAAGCTCTCAGTCTGGTTGCCCTGCTTTCACACAAAAGCTGGGTGTGGTGCCACATGCCTAGGACCCCAGAACTGGTAGTCGCCGGGCCATGTGGAGACAAGCTAATCCTAGGTTAGCCAGTCTAGCAAAATCTGAGACACCCTGTCTCCAAAAAAAAAAAATGTTGAGAGCATCTGATGAGTACAATGAATTTTACATGCATGTTTCACACACACACACACACACACACACACACACACACACACACACACACCTTCCCACAATCATAGTTGAAGGTGCTCCATGCTTATTCTAGCACATCTTTCCCAGGAAGAAAGATTGTTTTAGATAAAAACTACATGCTGAAATCCTGACTTAACTGAGAGAGAGAGAGAGAGAGAGAGAGAGAGAGAGAGAGAGAGAGAGAGAGAGAGAGAGAAGAAGGAGGAGGAGGAGGAGGAGGAGGAGGAGGAGAGAGGGGGAGAGGAGGGAGGGGGAGAGGGGAGAGAGGGGAGAGGAAAGTAGGTAGGTAGAAGAAAACACTACAGAAATGCTCTTGTGTAAGTATATTCTTTCATTAAAGGAAAAATTGCATAGAATATCTCTAAAAAATTCAGAGGTTTTTCTCTTGAAGATTGTTTTACTTATAAATCTGTCCTAACTATCACATTCATACTTTTGGGTTATAATTTTCTTAGATAAACACATTTAATTATATTGTTTATATTCCTCCCTCTTGTGAGCTTACAGTATTAGGTATTATTGCTTAGTATCTAAATATTTAATTTTAATGAGAAAGCATGACTTTATACTGTACTAAAAATGTAAAATTACTGGGAACAGTGGCACTGTAATGAAATTATGATGTAGATTTCAAACAGAGAAGTTTCCTGGGATACAATTAAATTGTTTTAAAAGACATAGAAAATGAGAAAACATTTACTTGCTGAAGAGGAAAAAGAAAACTTTCAGATCTTATAAACAGATATGGTGCTGCTGACTTGGATAAATGTTACTGAAAGAAGATAAAATGGAAAGATATTCAATGTGCTAAAACATAATTTTGATTTGGAAATATGATTTTTGTCACATAAAGGACTATCTTTGTGAAAACTTACGATTTTATCAACTATTCATTATATGCTCAGATGTTGCTAGGTCTTGTGAGAATAGATAAGTAGGAAAATAGAAACTGGTTCTTTATTGTGGCTAATTATGACACATTCTGAGACCCAAAGCATACTCATTCTGGTATATATTTAGACTGAAAACATATATATTAGAAATAGGAAATTATGTGAAATCTCAGGGAGAGATAAGCATCAGAACACTCAAAGACAGATAAACTGTAATTGTCTAGTCACAGAAATTTGGGGATGGATGTCTAAGCACCCAGGTGTACAGAATTCACGTGTATTGTATCCAACAAAGAGAGCCAAGCAGGTAATGATCCCACCGGTTCTGCTGGTGTGACAGTCATCTCCCAAGAACTGGAGCTGACAGCCAGGGACCAACAGTCCATACTTTATATGTTTCAAATACTGTGATGCAATCTTGCTGTTCTGTTTTCTCCTACCTAGAATGTAAACCATTTCCAACCATCATATTTACATTGTACATACTATACCTTGTTTACTAATGAATAGCTTATGTCTAGAAAAAAGCAAATTATATAGGGGATTCTATACTATCTACTGTTTCAAACATTCATTGGAGGTTGTGCATTATATTCTCTATGGATAAGAGACTACTATATATACTCACAAGGAAATATATTCAGCACCTGAAAGAAGTTACCAATCCATGACAAGCTTTGGAGTGGCTAAAATGTATATTACTCAGTGCCCCATGTCACCATGTCCTTGCTTTGCCTTTCCCAGAGGAATATCACACTTTGAACTGTGTTCCCCACTCAATATTGCTCTGTTTCTCCACACAATATTGCTGTCAACTTAAAAGTGTGGTGAACAAAGAAGTGCTCCTTTATTACCTCAGTTCCTTCTTGTGCCCAACACTGTGTTCAGTGATGTTTCAAATGATAACTTGGAGTCTGTTATAGACAGGAGTAGGGCAAACAGAACATTCAAGCAAGATCACAGTCCATCTAGGATGAGGGACATAAACAACTGGTACAGGGAAGGTCTGAATACTACAGCTGTAACGTTTCCAACAGTGTGAGAAGAATTTGGGCATGGGTTATGATGGGAGATGTCAAAATGAGTACACAGCAAGTCTTTGGAGGGACAGGGAAGAGAATTTCTAGGGGGGAAACAGTTCAAAGGTTAAGGCAGATGAAGAAGATTCAGGGAAAAAAAAATGAAGTTGTGACCATGGCAACAGCAGAAGACACATGTTAGAAGAAGAAGGTCAGAGAGGAAGGGTAAGGCCAGATTATGGAAAAATGGATTCATCAGCTGAGGAGTCTCGGCATTTAAGCGTTTGATGCAGCCACGGTTTGACCCTAGGTCCCTCAGGAGCCTCACCGAGTCTTGCCTCTTTCTTTCCTCTGATTTAGGACACAGGCAGATAGATAATTAGATAAATGTTTACCTGCTGAGCATCTACCACAATGCATGCATGCTGTTATTTAAACCATTCTATCATTTATGAACACACACCAACTCAAGCACCTACTAGGATACTGGTCTCAGAAGTAAAGGAAAAAAAATGTCTCCTTTTGGAAATCATAGGACAGTGGGAAACTACTTGATGTATACATGCAAGCAAAGCACAGTCTTAAAGTATAGGAAGATGGAAGAAGCCATGAGCCAGGCTGTTTTCCCTCACTCACCCTTTCTTAAATCTATAGGAAAGAATGTAGTTAACCTTTCCATTAAGGGGAATGTTACAGTATGAGCCTTTGGGAGTCATTGGGATGTATTTTCTAAAAAAGCCCGTGATTGGGAAATTTTGAGAGCAAACACATTACCCTGCTGTGACACCTGAATGAGGCTCCTTAGTGACCATTTTGGTTAGGTAGCTCTTGTGGAACTCTCTTTTCTACCTGGCTACATTAATTAGGGAAAATTAGCTTCCCTTATTTAGAGTCCATTCCTCTTCTGATTAATTTTCTAGACAGTCTGCACTCAATTGCAAGAGGAACACCAGATTTTTTTTTTGTTTTAAAGATTTATTTATTGTTATATGTAAGTACACTGTAGCTGTCTTCAGATGCACCAGAAGAGGGCATCACATCTCATTACAGATGGCCGTGAGCCACCATGTGGTTGCTGGGATTTGAACTCAGGACCTTTGGAAGAGTAGTCAGTGCTCTTAACTGCTGAGCCATCTCTCCAGCCCGGAACACCAGATTTTATTTGGGCATCAGTTAATTCTTTTTTTAAATGACAACTCGTGATTTTCCTCTTAGATAGACCATATGCCAAAGTCCTGTCTTAATTCAACACAAATGGTCATGAACCCAGTGGAAGAGATACTGATTTCAAACTCTTGCCAACACAAAAATAAGTCAAAGTTATTGTAGCCAATAGATGTTAAATAAGGGAAGAATTTGAAGTCATTTCATCTCTGAAAGGTCAAGGTAATTTTTTTGTTACATGGAACTTCCAAATTAAATGCACCTTCCAGAGAAAGCATAGTCAATTTATAATTACCATGTATTCATACCATTAATAAAACTAACTGAATGACTGTCCATGTGCAAGAAATTCTACAAAGGCAATTAAAGAATACCCACAAAAAGATCATTCAGAGTTCAATTTTCATTGAACTCTTCTTTTGTTTTCTAAATAAAGTGGAAACAAAGGTGCCTTTTGTATTGCTCATTCTTCAGGAAAGACAAGAGTGACTTGTTAAGTTTTCCATAGTTGAAATGTCAATGACAGTTGTTCTGGTTAGTTTTCTGTCAAGTTGACATGGTTAGAGTTGTTTCAGAAGAAGGAACCACAGCTGAGAAGATGCTTTCATCAGACTGGCCTGTAGGCAAGACTATGAAGCATTTTCTTGATTAATGATTAATGTGACAGGGTCTGGACCATTATGTGTGATGCTACCCATGAGCTGGAGGTTCTGGATGTATAAAAATATAAGCTGAACAAGCCAGGAGGAGCAAGCCAGGAGGATCAAGCCAATAAGCATTACTCCTTCATGGCCTCTGCACCATCTCCTGCTTCCACCAGGTTCCTACCTTGAGTTCCTGCCTTGACTTTCTTTAGTGAACTGTGTCTTGGAATATGTAAGCCAAACAAACCCTTTTCTTCTTTCCAGGTTGCTTTCCTCCCTCCCTCCTCCCCCAGCAACAGAAAGCAAAATAAGTGTGATGGTTTGAATAGGTTTGACTCCCATAGACTCATGTGTTTGAATGTTTGGCCCATGAGGAGTACCATTATTAGGAGGTGTGGCCTTGGAGGAAGTATGTCCCTGTGGGGTGGGCTTTGAGGTTTCCTTTGCTCAAGCTCCACCCAGCATAGTAGACAGTCTCCTTCTGCTGCTTACAGATCAAGATATAGAACTCTGAGGTCCTTTTCCAGCTCTCTGTCTCTCTGGACTCTGCCATGCTTTCTGCTATGATGATAATAGAATGAACCTCTGAAATTTCAAGTCAGCCCCAGTTAAATGTCTTCTTTTATAAGAGATGCCTTGGTCAAGGTGTCTCTCACAGGAATGGAAACCTTAACTGAGACAGAAAGACACCGATTAAAACACTGAAGTACAAAACTCTTCCAACTACCCATGTTGGTAATTCTCAGTTACCTCGTCACATCACCAATAGCCAGTCCTTCCCAGAAGAAGAGTACAATGTCCAAAGGACAATGTCCTTTTCTTTTCAGAAAAGAAATATTAATTTTGTCAAATACCATGAAAAGTCCTGCTCATCAATACACTGGCAATTAACCAACTTCCCACAGGAGTCTCTTGGTCTGCCAAATAAGCAGACTGTTCCAAAAAATATTTTTAATGCACATGCTCTGTGCAGTATGCCATGCTATATGTCAGAGATGAAGTGGGAGGCGAAACTTTTCATCATTGTGACAATACCCATAAAGGCAATTTAAATGGAGAGAGAATTGATTTTGGTCCATGCGTTTAGAGACTACATTCCAAGGTCAGTTGTGTTGACTGCTTTGACCCATGGATGAGACGGAATCTCAGGATGGTGGAAGCTTGTGGCAAAGACTGGCTCAGATCATGGCATCTAGGAAAAAAGAGGAGATGAGGTGGCCAGGGTAAGGAATACCCTTCAGTGGTGTGCCTCCAGTGACAAACTTCTTCTTAACCAAGACCCTGAATTCCACAGTTCTACTATCTTCCAATAGTGTCCTAAATTTTTGGGATGTGTTAATGGATTAAACCATTGGTTAGGTCAGAGCCCTCATGGTCCAATCATGTCTAGAAACCCTCATAGATACATAGAGCCCTGATCTGCTACATCTCTGTAAGTTATCTCTCAGTCCAATTAAGTCTGCAATTATGGTAGAAGGCACTTTATAAATCCATAGACAGAAATATATCTTTGTACTAAATACTGAAAGAAGAATATAACCAAGTCGGACATTCAGCTGTAAAGTCCTGGGGAGAATATGTCCATGCAGGATACAGTAGATGAAGCAGACAGAACTTAATAGAAAATATCTATTAATATTGATTGAAATATAATGGAGAAAAAATAGATATAATAAATTTGTTTTACTTAATTAGCAATATGCTGAAAATAGAAAATAAGAAATATTTAAAAACTATATCTTAAAATATCCTATAGTCAAGAATTTGGCATTTAAGAGTAGAATACACACACACACACACACACACACACACACACACACACATTAAAGGAATTCCTGATACCTGGAAGCTAATGTATTTCTTCTCAATAGCCCACTCAAACACAGCCAACTTTTCATGGGTGAGTTTACATTAGGTTTCAGAGAAACTGTGAAGTTATGTGTGGGCATACCCTAAATTCTTTCCTCATAAAAAAGCAGGAAAGTAGAGACCATAAAACTTAAAAAAATGCAGTAAGTGTGCTATTTGTATAAAAATAGTTTAAGTCATTTTTCTGAGAGTGAAAGTGGATAGGGAATTTGGAAACTTGACTAGAACTGAGCCCAGCCAGATAGAGACAATTTTTAGATCCTCTGGACACTCAGCAAACAGCTGGGGGGGAGGGGGTCTTTGCAGTCACAGGAATAACTTCACTTAGAACTAGAAGATCCTATAGTTGGCTGTGACAGCATTACAGAGATTTAAGCAATTGCAGATTTTAAATGTATTTTCAATTTATTCATGTATTTACTAAACATCAAACACGTGGAATAATGCCAGGCACTGAGATACAGAGCTGAATGAAAAAAACTTCTGTCTTTCAAGATGCTTGTAGTTTATTTGGTATAGGGGACAGAAATTAAACTAACGTTATTGGTATTAAGCTGGAGACAGGAAACAGTGAAGTTCTGCAAAGAATTCTGAAATTGGGTGGCCCTTTTATTTTTTTCCAATCCAAGCTAGCTTGGAGATTCTCACACTGATAACCGGTAATAACTATCTCTGATAATCAGACCAGGAAAAGGGCAAGTGTCTTTTTATTTTAGTTTTTTTTTTATGTTTTTTTTTTGTCTTTTAAAAATATTTTCATCTGCATTTTCCTTTTTACTGATCAAAGACTGCCAAGGAAATTAATACCAAATGGCACTCAGTCTGGGTTTTGTTCTTTACTGTGTTTACAAGAAGCACGGACTGAAAGAACGGAAACCGATTTCTCTTCTCACCCCTTTGTCACAAAGCAGTGTTTGTTTGTTAGTTTTCTGCTTTGCTCACCACAACACTAAGTTCGCAGAGAGTGTGGCTCCACTCTATTGTTTCTGAAAGATAGCTTTCACTAGAGTTCCAGATTGAATTATTCATTATCTTGATTTTTAGCATTTTTATGGCCAACCAAATAACCCCAAGGCAGGAGAACAAACATTCTAAGGAAAACAGCCAAGGACTCCAACCAAAGTTAGATTCAAACTCATTTTCCTCAATGGTACCCTTTACTCATTCATGTGGGGTAGATTGATCTCCAGCTACCACCATTAATTAATTAGTTGGCTGAGATATTTGGTAGTTGTAGAGAAAAGTGGGGATAAAGGAGGAAGGAGAGAGAAAGTTAAATCCCAGTTTTAAAAGAGTCTTAACTCTCTATTACTGATATTGAATTGGAGGCCTTTTTGTGATTATAGTTGTTTGATTAAACAGGTTTGCACAACACCCACAAGGAAGTCAATTTTTCTAGTTTCATGGGACACAAAGATAGCATTGTTGACTAAGGCAGGCTCCTGAAGAAGAGAAGAGGATAAGGAGCTTCAGCAGAAAGCACACAGCCTGTTCCCAGGAGCAGAGGCCAACGGCTGGCTCTGCCTGGATAATGATTCATCAAGGAGGTGATAGTCCTGTCGGATCTAATAAACTGCAACAGATGAGGGGATAGTGCTATGTCTGCCAACCACAATGGGCACAGACGACTGGATAAGCTGACAGAAGGTGTTCTCAGGCTGAATTTTAGCATGACACTTCATCACAAACTGTGGTACTCTTCACATGCACCCCGAGAGTTCATTTCAGTGACTAAATTGTATCTATTTTCTGAGCTACATCATGCTTCTGTGATAACGAACATTCTAACTCACAGGTGTAAATGTTATTTCTCCACTGGATTTAATGTAAATACTTTTATTTACTGTGAAGAAAAACAACCTTTATCTTTTTTTTCCAAATTGGATATCTTTCAGTTTTAACTCAGTTCTTATCTACCATCCCTCGTTTACCTTTTTAATAAGAAAAAGTTTATATCTCACATCAAGGCAGAAGGGGAGAGATAAAAAATTAGAAGGCATTCTCTGGTTAGATGTGATGACTCTAGTTGGATCTTCCATCCAAAAATCGACCATCCACCCATCCACCCAATCAAAGACATAGAGAGAAAAAAATAATACTAATATATAAATATATATAACATATAACATACTATATATTATATATAATATTATAATATATTATATACATATTATTTCTGGGTATATAATATATTATATATGTATATATTATGTCTGGGTATGTATATATATATACACATATATATATGTATATATATATATACATATATATATATGTATATATATAAAATCAGTGAAATTCCTAGTGGGAAACAAATGTCTCATTAGGTTCAGTTGCATGGAGTTTAATTAGAGAACACTGTAATAGCCATAGTGAGGGTCTAGAGAGATGCTCACTGGTTAAGAGCTGTGCTTCTCTTGCAGAGGGCTCAAATTAGGTGGAGTTTTCAGGGTAGCTCAAAATTGTCTGTCACTCTAGCTCCAGGAGATCCAAATCTGGCCTCTGAGGACATCTGAGGTCATGTGCACATACCCCAAAATACAGATACACATATACATATAATTAAAATAAGTCTATAAAAGGTAAGGAAACCAGTTCTGGGCAGTGTTGGAGAATTCTATTGAAGAGCAGAGCCTTCAGTGGGAGAGGTGGAAGAGAGAGAGTTTGGGCTGAGGAGAAGTTGACAGGACCTCATGCAATAGAAGAGCAGACAGGAACAGCTCTGTGAGTCTGGTTTCTGGGTAGACAGGATCTAATAACAGCACTGGATTGGGTATACAGAGTGATTATGGAAAAATAAGCAAAGCGGAAATATATATTCCTCAAGGACTAATCTTTTGTAGATATTGAATTGAAATCCTCATAAGAGAGGATTTCAGTCTCAAAGAGAAAATAATTTCTGAAAAGAGGCTAAAATGTGACCAACTGCACCTGTACTGCAAAGAATTACATATCTGAATCAGCTCAGATTTGTGAAGAAAATGATCTCTCTTCTACAAGGGCAGTTGCATAGATAGCTGTTATGTGGTGTCCCGAAGACACATATACCAGCAGCAGGGACATAGCTAATCTGTATGAGACCCAGTGCACAGTGGCTATATGCACTACTGATTGTCCTAAGAATGAGCTATGGTTTTAGTACTCAGCGTGCACTTGGCTTCTCTGGTTACAAGAGCATGGTGGTTTATTTACACTGGTAAAAGAGAAGAATGATGAAGTAGCATAACTTTCTGAAGGCTTCACAGATAGGGAGCAGATGTACTAGGATACCAGTGACTCAAGGTTCCATCTGTGGTTTTCTTTTTTGTTGTTTTGTTTTGTATGTGTGTTGTGGGGTGTGTGTGTGTGTGTGTGTGTGTCTGTGTGTGCGCGCACGTGCACATCTTGTTGTTTTTAAAGATAGGCCTTAACTATGTATGTCAGGTTAGACTTGAATGTATGATTCCAAACATTGCTGTTGCTGGGGTTGCAACCCACCATTGTGCCCACTGGGCCCATTCTTTAGGTGAACACATTTGGTGACTAATAAAAATAATGAAAATATCATAGATTGAGAAAAACAAATTATGCTGATACTTGGTGTGGTTTGAGTTTAATTCTTTTACAAATGACTTGGTTGGTCCTAAGAATATTTATTTCAGTCCTAAGGATACATGTTCTGACATAATTACTATAAGCAGTTTTAGTATGATTCTTTTCCTAGGAAGTTTTGAATAAGGTACTAGAGAAATGCTCTGTTGGGAAGAACAGGATGCTGACTTGCGGAAGTTATTCTCCAGCAAGAGTCTGAGTTCCTACAAGTCAACTCTGAGTTGATATCATAATTAAAATTTCCTAATACCCTAACAGGACGCCTAGGAGACATAGCTGATCAGTAAGGACTTATGGGATGACTGCACAAAATGGTGTTTCAAGTGTTCGACTTGGAGGGTTGGTCCTCGGGAGGAAGAAGAGCAGGAGTAGAAAGGTTGGGAAAGCTCAGCAGTGTGATGGCAGTGGAGGATGGCTAAGACCGCCTCAAACAAGCCAAGGCTATGCAAGACTGAGGGTGCACAGCACTACAAGTGATTTTGTTTAGCGACTCAGAAGGCTGCTCTAGTAGGTTTCAGCTGGCTTGGATGAGAGGGTCACAGCAAGTTAAAGATAGACCTGCTTAGCAAGGAACAATAGGCTGCCTTCATTTAGCAAGAAAAAAAGAAAGGGAAAGAAAAAAGGCAGCCCTTAGGGTGGACAGGAAGTTTTAATCCTGTTAAAGAACTCAATTACCCAGGAAGACTGAGTAAGCCTTTGACTTCATTGTGGCACTTCTCTTCAGTGGGAACTTGAAACCAGAGGGTTGCAGAGCTGGGAGCAAATAAAGTCACATTCATGGACTCAGGATGCTTTCCACAGAACATGGCAAGCTTAGAAAGAGAAGAGTTAGATACAAACACTCTTTTACAACTTTTGAAGTAAATCGTATTCTCATTTGGACCATATGATCTGATACCATTATTCGCAGACTATTCAAATTCAAGGGATTACCTTGACAGGTGAATTTACTAACTTTTAAATGCTTAATCTCTTACATTTGTATTTTCAATAAAAATTGTATTTCCTCATAACCACAACACTTTGTCCAGAAAATTATAAAGTAAAATGTATTTAGGAATATATCACAGACATGTAAATGTTTTAATGTAGATAAGAATGACTTCAACAGGAATCATCAAGTATGTGATATGAGACATCCATGTGCCTGAGGCTGGACAAGGTGGTGTATTGCAGCTGGTTCCATTTTTCAGCAAGATCTCATGAAAAGCCATGAACTCAGTCTATTAACTTCTTTCCTCTGTCTGTTTTAAATTTACATTGTATGTATGTATGTATGTATGTATGTATGTATGTATGTATGTATGTGTGTTCCTCCATGTGTGGAAGTCAAAAGAAAATTTCTGTCCTTCCACGATGTGGGTCCAGAAGATTGACCTCAGATCATCAGACTTGGTGGTAATGCCTTTACTGGCTGAGACCACTTGCTGACCCCTATTTTTCATTTACTGCAGCAAGATCTCTTTCTGCAATCCTCAGACTGGTCTGGATTTGCTATGTAGTTAGTTTAAGAGTTCGTTGAATTCACAGCTGTTTTCCTGCATCAGCTTTTCAGCTAATTATGAGATTTTACCACCACACCTATTCATCATATATATAAAATCTCTCTATATATTCATATATATAATCTCTCTCTCTCTCTCTCTCTCTCTCTCTCGTATTTGCTAAGTAGCCTGGGACATGCACTGAATCTGTGAACCTCTAACCTATGCCTTTCTACTTCCAGCTTGCACCACCAAAGAACTCAAGAAATTAGACTCCAGAGAACCAAATAACCCTATTAAAAATAGGGTATAGATCTAAACAGGGAATTCTCAACTGAGGAATCTCGCATGGCTGAGAAGCACTTTAAGAAATGTTCAACATCCTTAGTCATCAGGGAAATGCAAATCAAAACGACCCAGAGATTCTTCCTCACACCAGTCAGAATGGCTAAGATAAAAAACTCAGGTGACGCCGGGCAGTGGTGGCGCACGCCTTTAATCCCAGCACTTGGGAGGCAGAGGCAGGCGGATTTCTGAGTTCGAGGCCAACCTGGTCTACAGAGTGAGTTCCAGGACAGCCAGAGCTACACAGAGAAACCCTGTCTCGAAAAACCGAAAAACCAAAAAAAAAAAAAAAAAAAAAAAAAAAAAAAAATCAGGTGACAACAGATGCTGGCAAGAATGTGGAGAAAGAGGAAGACTCCTCCATTGTTGGGATTGCAAGCTGGTACAACCACTCTGGAAATCAGTCTGGCAGTTCCTCAGAAAATTGCACAGAGTACTACCTGAGGACCCAGCTATACCACTCCTGGGCATATACCCAGAAGATGCTCCAGCATGTAATAAGGACACATGCTCCACTATGTTCATAGCAGCCTTATTTATAATAGCCAGAAGCCGGAAATAACCCAGATGTCCCTCAACAGAGGAATGGATACAGAAATGTGGTACATTTACAGAATGTACCATTAAAAACAATGACTTCATGAAATTTGCAGGCAAATGGATGGAACTAGAAAATTTCATCCTGAGTGAGGTAACACAGTCACAAAAGAACACACAAGGAATGTCCTCCCTGATAAGTGGATATTAACAAAAAACAAACAAACAAACAAAAACCTCGGAATACCCATGCTACAACTTACAGACTATATGAAGGTCAAGAAGGAAGACCAAAGTGTGGATGCCTCAGTCTTACTTAGAAGGAGGAACAAAATAATCATGGGAGGTAGAGGGTGGACAGGACCTGGGGGGAAGAAAGGAGAGAGAGAGGAAAAAAAGAGGGGGCAGGATCAGGTGTGGGAGGAGATGAAGGAAATGTACAGAGGGCTAGGAATTTGAACACAGGTGTGTAGCTATGGGGGATGGGGAACTGGGGGTAGACAACAGAAAGCTCCAGACTCCAGGGAAGCAAGAGATTCCCAGTACCCAATGGGCATGACATTAGCTGAAATACCCAACAAAGGGGAAAGAGAACCTGTAGAGACCATATGCAGAGGTTAGGGAGGTCCCCGGTTGAGGGATGGGGCCACCCATCCTTCTCAAAAATTTAACCCAGAATTGCTCTTGTCTAAATGAAATACGGGACAAAGAGTGGAGCAGAAACTGAAGGAAAGGCCATCCAGAGACTGTCCCACCTGGGGATCCATCCCATATGCAGCCACCAAACCCAGAAACTATTGCTGATGCCAAGAAGGGCTTGCTGACCAGGAGCCTGATATGGATGTCTGCTGAGAGGCTCGGTCAGAGTCTTATTGATACAGATGTGGATGCTTGCAGCCAACATTGGACTGAGCAGGGGAACCCCAATGGAGGAGTCAGGAAAAGGACAGAAGGAGCTGAAGAGGTTTGCAACCCCATAGGAAGAACAACAATATCAACGAACCATAACTGCCCCCGCCCCCCCTGGAGCTCACAGGACTAAATCACCAACCAAAGAGTACACATGGAGGGACCCATGGCTCAAGTTGCATATGTAGCATAGGATGGCCTTGTTTGGCATCAAAAGGAGGGGAGGCCCTTGGTCCTGTGAAGGCTTGATGCCCCATCGTAGGGGAATGCTAGGTTGGTGAGGTGGAAATGGGATGGTTGGTGGGGGAGCACCCTCATGGAGGCAGAGGGGAGGGGGGTGGGATTGGGAGGTTCTTGAAGAGGGGGATAACCTTTAAAATGTAAATAAACAAAAAAACAATAAAAAAATAAAAAATAAAGAAAAATTTGCTTCCTTAATATTAAACATAAATATTAGGACGGTGGCGGTCAATTTTATGTTTCTTTTTGTTGCAGAGGAGGAGAATGGGCAAGGTAACAGGAAACAGGTGATGTACTCTGTTTATGCTGTGCTGAATTCTGAGTTATAACAGCATTTTTGAAATATCCGAGAAGTGACACAATGAAGCACTCCTCCATGTCCAAGTGACACCATTCAAGTGGAAGAGGAAGGAGTTGGCACTTTACTACTCTGTCTCCTCAGACAAGTGAATTCTTTCCCTTCTTTCTCTGAACCCCACAAGCCAACAGTTTACACCTGAATGTTTTCCTTGGGAGAATGAAAGAATTTGCTATTATTCTAGAATAAGATGACAACATTGCTGTTATACACTTTGTTTAAATCATGGCTAGTCTAGGGAATGACAAAGAATGTCACAACCCCAGACAAAGTAGCAGCCTAAGTTGCTTTGTTAAGATGTATATGCACACATTTAACCATTTAGTTCTTGTTTAACTAGACAACCCTGCAAAATCTGTGTGAAGACATGCTGTGGTTTAACAACTTATTTTAAGCTCACCTGATGCCAGTAAGTGTAGTTAATCTGTATGACTAGAGCCCATTCATCACAGAATTTTGTTCCTTCATAGAAACTTGAATCCATTTTAATCATTTCTTCCTATTCTGAGGGACTCTTGGTTTTATTAGAGTGAAGAAGTCAGACATCAACAACTAAACATGGTAGGGAAGTTCAGCTGGCAGTGTTAAAGAGCTAAGATCTTTGTGTGAAAACTTCCTAGCTACAAAACAAGATCCCGGTAAGAAAAGATGAACATCCCCTATTCATGTATGAAGAAGATGGCAAGATGGCTCTCACCTCCAAACTTAGGATACAAGCTATACTCCAGAACCCATATAGTAGAAAGAGAAAGCTTATTCTCATAAACTGTTATCTGATTTCCACACCCATGACATGGTATGTACACTCCTTTCCTCCAAACAAACAAATAAATAAATATGAATAAATAAAAACTCATACCCCACAAGCCTTAAACTCATGTCCATCAAGCCTTAAAGAACTTCAAGTCACACTTTCTTTTGACTTGATTCAACTTGCCTCCACTCTCTTTTTTTTTTTAATTTAATTTAATTTTATTTTTTTAATTTACATTCCAAATCACTTCCCCTTTCCCGTTTCCTCCCTCCCCGAAAGTCCCATAAGCCCCCTTCCCTCCCTCTTTTCTCCGTTCAACCCCCTCTCATTACTCTGTCCTGGCGTTCCCCTACATCCAGTCTTTCTAGGACCAGGGGTCTCTCCTTCCATCTTTTTAGAAATCTATTGATATGCTGATTGTGTCTAGGGTATTCTGAGATTCTGGGTCAATATCCCCTTATCAGTGACTTCATACCATGTGTGATCTTTTGTGATTGGGTTACCTCACTAAGGATGATATTTTCAAGTTCTGACCATTTGCCTAGGAATTTCGTGAATTCATTGTTTTTAATTGCAGAGTAGTATTCCATTGTGTAAATATACCACATCTTCTGAATCCATTCCTCCGTTGAGGGACATCTGGGTTCTTTCCAGCTTCTGGCTATTATAAATAAGGCTGCTATGAATATAGTGGAGCATGTGTCCTTATTGCATGCAGGTAAAGTCTCTGGGTATATGCCCAGGAGTGGTATAGCCGGATCCTCCGGAAGTGTCATGCCCAGTTTTCTGAGGAGCCGCCAGACTGCTTTCCAGAGTGGTTGTACCAGCCTGCAATTCCACCAGCAGTGGAGGAGTGTTCCTCTTTCTCCACATCCTCGCCAACAACTGCTGTCTCCTGTGTTTTTGATCTTAGCCATCCTGACTGGTGTGAGATGGAATCTCAGGGTTGTTTTGATTTGCATTTCCCTAATGACTAAGGATGATGAACATCTCTTTAGGTGCTTCTCAGCCATTAGATATTCTTCAGGTGAGAACTCTTTGTGTAGCTCTTCCTACACTCTCTTGCTCTTAAACATCACACATCTATGAACTAAATGATGTCACATGTCCATCAACGAAACAAGATGCTTCAAGTGGGTAGTGCATATTCTAACTGGACTTGCTTCTTTTTTTGTCTTTATTTTCTTTAGGCTGAACACAGAAGACGATATTGAGAAAGGCCAAAAGATTTTAAAGTACACAATTCTACCAATTCCAGACTAATTTCTCATATTTTCACCCCCTCATCAATTCTTTCCCATTTCCCCACAATATTGTGGAATACTTACAAGCATCCCAGACTGTGAAAAGCAACACCATTTTTCTCTATCAGTTACATTGCTTCCTAACTCCATTTAGTCATGCACTATTCATTTTATCCATCAAGAACATCTATTTCTGACTACAGAACAAGCTACTTGATATTAAAAAATAAGTCTTGATAAATACCAACAATCAAATTTCAAAGATCACCTCTCATCACATGGGTCAACATCAACTGAAAGGTCATATTTTTGATTCGAGAAAAACTGATATTTTTTTTTACTAAGAATTTTACAACATTTCCCACAGAAATAGATGAGATTAGTGCATTTTAGATATGACTGAGATTTCTATTTTAAGGTGGAATTTTATTCTTAAAGAGGAAGGAGACAAAGCACAACCCAAATGTCAACTCACCAGCCATTTCCTTTTCTCCAATACATGGAACAGCCTGAAAAAGAAGAGATGCACAAAATTATAACCTTATTAAAAAACTAATATCATTACAAATAACGCATCATAAACATAGTAACAACTGGGTCCAGACAATAGGAAAGAACTCAGCATCGTGGAGCAGTCTGCGAAGCCATCAGACCTGGATGTGCAAGTCACATCTTCCAGGCTGCAATGATGCTCTGGTCTGAAGTAACAATCAGTCTATTTTATGGCTTTGTTTGTATATTAAATTTACATACTATCTGGCTTTGGGTAGATTTCTTTGTCCTAATTTTTGGAGGCCCACAAAACTAATTAGTTGTCATTGTCTGCACATTTCAAGTCTTTTGTCTTTCTCTACTGTTAGTAAACCCTTCAATAAGTTACCCTGACTCTTTTTTAGTGGGCCGAAAATCCCTCATATTTCTTAGGGCTGCTGGGAGAACTGAATATAGTACCTTCCAAAAGGCATCCCAGGTGTGCTGAAAAAGAAGCATCTTTGCTCACTTGCTTATTATTACTCTGGGTGGTGATTCCATGGGTTAATTTGTTGATATGAAAAGTTTAAAAAATTCCATTCCATTCCATTATTATTTTTATTATTTTAAGAATAAGGGCAGGAATGAATAAAATGAAATGTTTTAGAAGCTTACAGAGCTTTCTGTTAACACCATTCTTTGTGGATACTAAGAACGACTTAAGGAGCCTGAATTTCTAATTTCTAGTTCTTAGTTCAATTGTTCTTATATAAAATAGTACAGAGGTATTAATGTATCTCTCTCTCTCTCTCTCTCTCTCTCTCTCTCTCTCTCTGTGTGTGTGTGTGTGTGTGTGTGTGTGTGTGTGTGTGTGTGTACGTTGCATGTAGAAGAATGTGTGGGTATACCTGTATGTGTGCATGCAGATTAGAGAGGAGTTTCCAGTCTATGCAACCCATCCATTGAGATTTCTATATGACAATCACTGAATACAGACTACCTAGTTCTTCTGTCTTTAGGGACTGCTGAGGCCAGTAAGGCATTTGTTGTGAGTGTATGTGCGAATGTGAAACAGGGAGACAGAGAGAGACAAAGACAGTGAGAAAGACATGGAGAGACACAGAGATAGAGTGAAAGACAGGAGAGACATAGAGACAAAGACAGAGAGAGTGAAAGACAGGGAGAGACACAGAGACAAAGTGAAAGACACGGAGAGACACAGAGACAGAGAGAAAGACAGGGAGAGACACAGACAGAGAAAAGCACACACAGAGAGAGGCTTCTCTGATAGAGGCTGAGAGATGCACTAATCTATTTGCAAAGCAGTTTGATGCATTCTCCACTTAAGAAAATAAAAATAGTAAATTCTGTATGACCTCCTTAGCCAAGTTTTACAGGTTTAAGTATGAATGCCCTCTGGTGAAGTGGGTCTTAAATACAATCAGATAACTGTTGGTCACTTCCATAACATTCATGCCATTATTGTACCGATGGTGATATCTCACCACTGGTGAACAGTATCAAAGCTTATAGAATCCACTGTGGATGATTTCTCTCCCCTAGCATAATACATAACATCCTCTGGTGCCATGAAAAGCAGTTAACAGGGAGGAAGCTTTCAGATCAGTACCCGCATTTCTTCCATGTCGTGTGACAGAAGTGTGTAGTGTCTTCAGCAGAAGGGTTTTGACTTCAAGTTCTGTTAAGTGGCTAAGTTCTGTTGAGCGTACTGGCAATAGAAGGCTTTTGATTGCTGACAAGGTTGTGAGTGAAGGTGATATGCATTTAAAGAATCTTTATGGAGAAAGTCCCATGGTACAAGAAACAACTCATACTTAGTGGTTAGTAAGTGTAGGGTATCCTTTAAACTTCCACCTGCACAAATCCACCTAATCCTCAGAACTACCTTATGGTGTGCTACACATTACAGTATCTTGTTTGCAGTTCCATTATGGTCAATTATGGAAGCTAGGACCTCGTCTTTGGCATGTTGGCCTCCACTTTACTTATTAGAGCATTCTGGTTTGGGGGGAAACCATGTCTGTGAAGTTCTGTGACCAGATATTGACGGTGATTACAAAACAGATATGCATACATTTGTCTGTACAGATAGAAATTAAGTAATTGTTCTCTCCTTATAGCTAAGACATTTAAGATAGATTAAAACCCTTGCCCCATATTACAAACTGACTAGCAACACACTGGCATATTTGATTATAAAGATGTATTCATTGTATATAGAATATTTCATAAATTTATAATCATTGAGCTGAGTTATAAGACAAAAATATTTTACCCTTCACATACCCCATGCCTATAATTCATGTGGCTAGTGTTGATCCTTTTGGAATTTTACCATGTTCCACATGCTGCTTTAATTTACCAACTCACATTTCTATTAAGTAACTGCAGCAGTCATATTACAAAATAGGAAAAAAAGAGAGTCAAAGTTTAATGTGCCTAGACAATGATAATTTCTCTGTTCAAGTGAGACCACATCATAACAACTGGATAGCTCTCCACTGACTTATTTTGAGGTCAAGTTGTCTCCTTAGAAAATGATCTATGTATAAATTGATTAAATTCCTGAAGTTAGCGAGGGCTGTAAGGCATCAGAGAACTTGGAAAATGCTGACACTTAGTATTCAGTTAATTCAAGCTTGTTGGTCATTCTTAATTACATGTCTTATATTATATTGGGTACAAAAATCGAACAATTTTCTTCAGTGTGTCATTCTCAATGTAGTGGACAAAGATACCTAAAGAGGCAAAAAATAGTTCCTCATGATGGATATCGAGTAGCAGTGGTCAGCTCTATCACTGGTACGGTGTTAAAAAGAAATGATCAATAACATGATTAAAATTACCCAGGTGCAGGGCTGAAGTGGTGACTCTGTGGTTAAGGGCACTTACTGCTTTGGCAGAGGACCCACATTTGATATCCAACACCCACTTTGAATAACTGATCTGACTCTCTCATTTTGCACCCTGGGGCACCCACATATGTTGCACAACATATGTATACATTAGTAAAAATATAAATAAATTTTAGAACAAAAGATTATCCAGGTAGGAACGGAATTGCTTCAGTCATTGAAACATAGGGAAGTAGGCAATGCTCATGAGGATGTCCTTTTACCCTTAACTTCCAAGATAGGCTTGGGGAATACAGCTAAGTCCTTGATTTAAAGTCCCAGAGAATATTCTATCTATCTATTTTTGGGATCACCAAAAATTCTCATGAAAGCTGAATGTATATACTCAAGTGCAAAGTAGATGTTCATCAAACATTTGTGGAATGAACAAACCAAATACAATTATTTCTTATGAGACATTTCTCATAGAAAAGCATAGTTTAGAATGTGTTAGGGACCCTGCTTAATAGCTGCCATATGTTTCATTTGAGTTGCCTCTTCAGGAAGTTATTTAACATTTCTGGCAATAAAGCAGTTAAATGGGGTTTTCCTGCTGGCCATATGGGATCGCTGGAACTTTGTATTTTTCTTCTCTTTCAATGAAACAAAGGAAAGTCTAATAACTTCCAAATGAGAGGGGAAAAAATCATTCAAATTTTGTTATTCTCCTCTATGATATTCAAATGATAGAAAATTACCATTTCCATGGCTCTGAACCACCTGAGCCTGAATATATTCTGCTGCTGGGTAGGAGCTCTCCTAGCCTATATTGAACAGTTAAGGTGATTTTACACTTGAAATTGAAAATACAAAAAAGCCAGTGAAAAGAAAGCTCTTTAGTAAAGGAAGAGGAAACAATTTGCCTTACTGAGCACTTTTAAAGCTGTGTGTAGGAGCTTAGCCAGCTGCTCATGTTTTTGGATGTGAAATATGCTTTAGGGAAGTGCTGGCTTTGACTTGATTTGTGGAAGTACTACCTATGTATGTCACTCTTCTGGGTTCCTGTGAGGACAGCCCTCTGCACTGCCAGGACAAGCTCTACCTGATACCTTTGGGGACTTCCAGCAATCACTGTGCTACTGTAGACAGCAGGGGAGGGAAGCCAGGTCCTATCAGAATTCTCTCCAGCCCGCTGGCAGCTCAGGGTTCGCTTCAGCACAACAATGCCAATGGAAAGATTCTAACTGAACTAGGATTTTTTTTTTAATTTAATTTTATTTTATTTTTTTAATTTACATTCCAAATCACTTCCCCTTTCCCGTTTCCTCCCTCCCCGAAAGTCCCATAAGCCCCCTTCCCTCCCTCTTTTCTCCGTTCAACCCCCTCTCATTACTCTGTCCTGGCGTTCCCCTACATCCCGTCTTTCCAGGACCAGGGGTCTCTCCTTCCATCTTTTTAGAAATCTATTGATATGCTGATTGTGTCTAGGGTATTCTGAGATTCTGGGTCAATATCCCCTTATCAGTGACTTCATACCATGTGTGATCTTTTGTGATTGGGTTACCTCACTAAGGATGATATTTTCAAGTTCTGACCATTTGCCTAGGAATTTCGTGAATTCATTGTTTTTAATTGCAGAGTAGTATTCCATTGTGTAAATATACCACATCTTCTGAATCCATTCCTCCGTTGAGGGACATCTGGGTTCTTTCCAGCTTCTGGCTATTATAAATAAGGCTGCGCCCGCGCAGGGAGGGAGCCTGCCAGCTTCCCTTCCGCGACCTCTGTTCCCGCGGACTGCGCTGGAGAGACCGGTACCCAGGCTCTCCCCCCCGATATAACATCACTTGGGACACGGCCTGTTGGGGCTTCCGTCTGTGCCCGAGGGCGGGTTGGCGCTGTGGTCGTCTGGGTGCCAGATCGGCGGGCCATCGTGACCACAGGGTGAGCGGCCCCACGGAGACTGCCCTCCGCCATCTTTGCTCCAGTGACCAGGTAGTTGGGACCGCCAGGCTCAGAGACAGACAGGCATAATATCGCTTCGGTTTCAGGCAGCTTGTGTGTAACCTGCTCCCAGGTGCTGGGCTGATCTGCAGTAACCAGCGCGCCAGTTCCGCGGTGGGACCTTCTGCCTGGTGGAGGGACCCCGCGCAGGGAGGGAGCCTGCCAGCTTCCCTTCCGCGACCTCTGTTCCCGCGGACTGCGCTGGAGAGACCGGTACCCAGGCTCTCCCCCCAATATAACATCACTTGGGACACGGCCTGTTGGGGCTTCCTTCTGTGCCCGAGGGCGGGTTGGCGCTGTGGTCGTCTGGGTGCCAGATCGGCGGGCCATCGTGACCACAGGGTGAGCAGCGCCACGGAGAGTGCCCTCCGCCATCTTTGCTCCAGTGACCAGGTAGTTGGGACCGCCAGGCTCAGAGACAGACAGGCATAATATCGCTTCGGGTTCAGGCAGCTTGTGTGTAACCTGCTCCCAGGTGCTGGGCTGATCTGCAGTGACCAGCGCGCCAGACCTGCTGTGGGACTTCTGCCTGGCAGAGGGACGCCCCCTCCCCCCCCCAGGAGAGATCACACACCCCTGCACAGGGCAGGAGCCTGCCAGCCTCCCTTTGGCGACCTCTGCTCCAGGAATCCACTAGGCTGAGCCTTTAGATGTGCAAGGCCTCCCCAATATAAGATCACTTGGGGCAAAGCACATTAGGGCTCCAAAGTCACTCAGGAGCAGGCAGGCGCCCAGAAATCGGTGCCAGGGGAATCCTGGTAATCCAGGGGGGGGCAGAAATAGCTTTGCAGGCTCACAGGAGGTCCAACCAACAGCCAGTGGCAGCAGGACCAACTAACACCAGAGGTATCCAGATGGCAAAAGGCAAACGTAGGAATGTTACTAACAGTAATCAAAGTAATGTGGGACCATCCGAACCCAACTCTCCAACAGCAGCAAGTCCTGGATACCCCACCACACCCGAAAGACAAGATCTGGATTTAAAATCACTTCTCATGATGCTATTAGAGGATCACAAGAAGGACACAAATAAATCTCATAAAGAGTTACAGGAGACCATGAATCAACGGTTAGAAGCCCTTACAAAGGAAACACAAAAATCGCTTAGAGAAATGCGGGAGAACATGGATCAAAAGATGGAGGCGCACAAGGAGACAACACAAAAATCGCTTAACGAGATGAATCAACGGGTAGATGCACTCACAAAGGAATCACAAAATTTGCATAAAGAAATGCAGAAGAATATGGGTCAACAGACGGAAGCCCATAAGGAGGCAACACAAAAATTGCTTAAAGAAATGAATCAACGGTTAGATGCCCTTACAAAGGAAACACGAGAACTGCTTAAAGAAATGCAGGAGACGATGGATCAACAGATGGAATCCCATGAGGAGGAAACACAAAAATCGCTCAGAGAAATGCAGGAGAACGTGGGTCATCAGGAAGAAATCCTGAAAGAGGTAATGCAAAAATACCTTAAAGAAATACAGGAAAATACAAACAAACAAGTGAAGGATCTCAGCAAATCCATCCAGGAACTAAAAAAGGAAGTAGAAACAACTAAGAAATCACAAAGGGAGACAACTTTGGAGATAGAAAACCTTGGGAAGAAATCAGGAGTCATAGATGCAAACATCAACAATAGAATACAAGAGATGGAAGAAAGAATCTCAGGTGCTGAAGATTCCATAGAAAGCATCGACTCAACAGTCAAAGAAAATGCAAAATGCAAAAAACGCGTAACCCAAAACATCCAGGAAATCCAGGACACAATGAGAAGACCAAACCTAAGGATTATAGGTATAGATGAGAGTGAAGATTTGCAACTTAAAGGGCCAGTAAACATCTTCAACAAAATTATGGAGGAAAACTTCCCTAACTTAAAGAGAGAGATGCCGATGAACATACAAGAAGCCTACAGAACTCCAAACAGACTGGACCAGAACAGAAATACCTCCCGTCACATAATAATCAAAACACCGAATGTTCTAAACAAAGAAAGAATACTAAATGCAGTAAGAGAAAAGGGCCAAGTAACATACAAAGGAAGACCTATCCGAATCACATCAGACTTCTCACCAGAGACTATGAAAGCCAGAAGATCCTGGGCAGATCTCATGCAGACACTAAGACAGCACAAATGCCAGCCTAGACTACTATACCCAGCAAAACTCTCAATCACCATAGATGGAGAGACCAAGATATTCCATGATAAAACCAAATTTTCACAATATCTTTCCACAAATCCAGCCCTGCAACGGATAATAGGTGGAAACCTCCAATACAGGGAGAGAAACAACACCCTGGAAAAAATGAGATAATAACCTTCTTGAATCAAACCCAAAAGTAGATAACCACTCAAACATAAAGATAGCGTCAAGAATGGCAGATGGCAATAATCACTATGCCTTAATCTCTCTTAATATCAATGGTCTCAATTCCCCAATTAAAAGACATAGACTAGCAGACTGGATACGTAAACAGGACCCAGCATTTTGCTGCATGCAGGAAACGCACCTCAGTGTCAAAGACAAACACTACCTCAGAGTAAAAGGCTGGAAAACAATTTTACAAGCAAATGGCCCCAAGAAACGAGGTGGAGTAGCCATCCTAATATCGGATAAAATTGATTTTCAACCCAAAGTCATCAAAAAAGACACAGAAGGACACTACATACTGATCAAGGGAAAAATCCACCATCAAGAACTCTCAATCCTGAATATCTATGCTCCAAATGCAAGGGCACCCTCATTCGTAAAAGAAACTTTACTAAAACTCAAAGCACACATCGCACCTCACACAATAATAGTGGGTGACTTCAACACCCCGCTCTCTGAAATGGATCGTTCAGGAAAGCAGAAACTAAACAGGGACACAGTGAATCTAATTGAAGCCTTGGACCAAATGGAACTAACTGATATATATAGAACATTTCATCCTAGAGCTAAAGAATACACCTTCTTCTCAGCTCCTCATGGTACCTTCTCCAAAATTGACCATATAATTGGTCACAAATCAGACCTCAACAGATACAAGAAGATAGAAATAATCCCATGCCTCCTATCAGATCACTATGGAATAAGGGTGGTCTTCAATGGCAACAAAAACAAAAGAAAACCCAAGTACACATGGAGGCTGAACAATGCTCTACTCAATGATAACTTGGTCAAGGTGGAAATAAAGAAAGAAATCAAAGACTTTTTGAAAGTTAATGAAAATGAAGGCACAACATACCCTAACTTATGGGACACAATGAAAGCAGTGCTAAGAGGAAAATTCATAGCCCTGAGTGCCGCCAAAAAGAAACGGGAGACAGCATACACTAACAGCTTAATGGCACACCTGAAAGCCCTGGAACAAAAAGAAGCAAATACACCAAAGAGGAGTAGAAGGCAGGAAATCATCAAACTCAGGGCTGAAATCAATCAAGTAGAAACAAATAAAACCATACAAAGAATCAACAAAACGAGGAGTTGGTTCTTTGAGAAAATCAACAAGATAGATAAGCCCTTAGCCAGACTAACCAGAGGGCACAGAGATAGTATCCAAATTAATAAAATCAGAAACGAAAAGGGAGAGATAACAACAGAAACTGAGGAAATTCAAAAAATCATCAGATCCTACTACAAAAACCTGTATTCAACACAACTAGAAAATCTTGAGGAAATGGACAATTTCCTTGACAGATACCAAGTACCAAAATTAAATCAGGATCAAATAGACCATCTAACCCGTCCTATAACCCCTGAAGAAATAGAAGTTGTCATTGGAAGTCTTCCAACCAAAAAAAGCACAGGTCCAGATGGTTTTAGTGCAGAATTCTATCAGACCTTCAAAGAAGACCTAACACCAATACTCTTCAAACTGTTCCACAAAATAGAAACAGAAGGAACACTACCCAACTCGTTCTATGAAGCCACAATTACACTAATACCAAAAGCACACAAAGATCCGACAAAGAAAGAGAATCTCAGGCCAATCTCTCTTATGAATATCGATGCAAAAATACTCAATAAAATTCTTGCCAACCGAATCCAAGAACACATCAAAACGATCATTCACCACGATCAAGTAGGCTTCATCCCAGGGATGCAGGGATGGTTCAATATAAGGAAATCCATCAATGTAATCCACTACATAAACAATCTCAAAGAAAAAAACCACATGGTCATCTCATTAGATGCTGAGAAAGCATTTGACAAAATTCAGCATCCTTTCATGCTAAAGGTCTTGGAAAGATCAGGAATTCAAGGCCCATATCTAAACATAGTAAAAGCAATTTACAGCAAACCAGTAGCCAGCATCAATCTAAACGGAGAGAAACTTGAAGCAATCCCACTAAAATCAGGGACTAGACAAGGCTGCCCTCTCTCTCCATATCTTTTCAATATAGTACTTGAAGTTCTAGCTAGAGCAATTAGACAAGAAAAAGAGGTCAAAGTGATACAAATTGGAAAGGAAGAAGTCAAACTATCACTATTTGCAGACGATATGATAGTATACATAAGCGACCCAAAGAACTCCACCAGAGAACTCCTACAGCTGATAAACGACTTCAGCAAAGTGGCCGGATATAAAATCAACTCAAGCAAGTCAGAAGCCTTCCTATACTCAAAGGATAAGCAGGCTGAGAAAGAAGTAAGAGAAATAATACCCTTTACGATAGCCACAAACCATATTAAGTATCTTGGCGTGACGCTAACCAAACAAGTGAAAGATCTGTATGACAAGAACTTCAAGTCTCTGAAGAAAGAAATTGAAGAAGACCTCGGAAGATGGAAAAATCTGCCATGCTCATGGATTGGCAGGATTAATATAGTAAAAATGAGCATCTTACCAAAAGTAATACACAGATTCAATGCAATCCCCATCAAAATCCCAACTCAATTCTTCATAGAGTTAGAAAGAGCAATTCAAAAATTCATCTGGAATAACAGAAAACCCAGAATAGCTAAAACTATTCTCAAGAGTAAAAGAACCTCTGGGGGAATCAGTATCCCGGACCTCAAGCTGTACTACAGAGCAATAGTGTTAAAAACTGCATGGTATTGGTACAGTAACAGACATGTAGATCAATGGAACAGAATTGAAGACCCAGAAATGAATCCACACTCCTATGGTCACTTGATCTTTGACAAAGGAGCTAAAACCATCCAGTGGAAAAAAGATAGCCTTTTCAACAAATGGTGCTGGCTCAGCTGGAGGTCAACATGCAGAAGAATGCAAATTGACCCATCCTTATCTCCTTGCACTAAGCTCAATTCTAAGTGGATCAAAGATCTCCACATAAAACCAGACACACTGAAACTAATAGAAGGGAAACTAGGGAAGAACCTTGAACATATGGGCACAGGGGAGAATTTCCTGAACAGAACTCCAATAGCTTATACTCTAAGATCAAGAATAGACAAATGGGACCTCATTAAATTACAAAGTTTTTGCAAGGCAAAAGACACCGTCAAAAAGACAAAGCGGCAACCAACTAACTGGGAAATGATCTTTACCAACCTTACATCCGACAGAGGGCTAATATCCAAGATATACAAAGAACTCAAGAAGTTAAACTCCAGAGAGGCAAGTAACCCTATTAAAAAATGGGGTACAGAGCTCCACAAAGAGTTCTCACCTGAAGAATATCTAATGGCTGAGAAGCACCTAAAGAGATGTTCATCATCCTTAGTCATTAGGGAAATGCAAATCAAAACAACCCTGAGATTCCATCTCACACCAGTCAGGATGGCTAAGATCAAAAACACAGGAGACAGCAGTTGTTGGCGAGGATGTGGAGAAAGAGGAACACTCCTCCACTGCTGGTGGAATTGCAGGCTGGTACAACCACTCTGGAAAGCAGTCTGGCGGCTCCTCAGAAAACTGGGCATGACACTTCCGGAGGATCCGGCTATACCACTCCTGGGCATATACCCAGAGACTTTACCTGCATGCAATAAGGACACATGCTCCACTATATTCATAGCAGCCTTATTTATAATAGCCAGAAGCTGGAAAGAACCCAGATGTCCCTCAACGGAGGAATGGATTCAGAAGATGTGGTATATTTACACAATGGAATACTACTCTGCAATTAAAAACAATGAATTCACGAAATTCCTAGGCAAATGGTCAGAACTTGAAAATATCATCCTTAGTGAGGTAACCCAATCACAAAAGATCACACATGGTATGAAGTCACTGATAAGGGGATATTGACCCAGAATCTCAGAATACCCTAGACACAATCAGCATATCAATAGATTTCTAAAAAGATGGAAGGAGAGACCCCTGGTCCTGGAAAGACTGGATGTAGGGGAACGCCAGGACAGAGTAATGAGAGGGGGTTGAACGGAGAAAAGAGGGAGGGAAGGGGGCTTATGGGACTTTCGGGGAGGGAGGAAACGGGAAAGGGGAAGTGATTTGGAATGTAAATTAAAAAAATAAAATAAAATTAAATTAAAAAAAATAAATAAGGCTGCTATGAATATAGTGGAGCATGTGTCCTTATTGCATGCAGGTAAAGTCTCTGGGTATATGCCCAGGAGTGGTATAGCCGGATCCTCCGGAAGTGTCATGCCCAGTTTTCTGAGGAGCCGCCAGACTGCTTTCCAGAGTGGTTGTACCAGCCTGCAATTCCACCAGCAGTGGAGGAGTGTTCCTCTTTCTCCACATCCTCGCCAACAACTGCTGTCTCCTGTGTTTTTGATCTTAGCCATCCTGACTGGTGTGAGATGGAATCTCAGGGTTGTTTTGATTTGCATTTCCCTAATGACTAAGGATGATGAACATCTCTTTAGGGGCTTCTCAGCCATTAGATATTCTTCAGGTGAGAACTCTTTGTGGAGCTCTGTACCCCATTTTTTAATAGGGTTACTTGCCTCTCTGGAGTTTAACTTCTTGAGTTCTTTGTATATCTTGGATATTAGCCCTCTGTCGGATGTAAGGTTGGTAAAGATCATTTCCCAGTTAGTTGGTTGCCGCTTTGTCTTTTTGACGGTGTCTTTTGCCTTGCAAAAACTTTGTAATTTAATGAGGTCCCATTTGTCTATTCTTGATCTTAGAGTATAAGCTATTGGAGTTCTGTTCAGGAAATTCTCCCCTGTGCCCATATGTTCAAGGTTCTTCCCTAGTTTCCCTTCTATTAGTTTCAGTGTGTCTGGTTTTATGTGGAGATCTTTGATCCACTTAGAATTGAGCTTAGTGCAAGGAGATAAGGATGGGTCAATTTGCATTCTTCTGCATGTTGACCTCCAGCTGAGCCAGCACCATTTGTTGAAAAGGCTATCTTTTTTCCACTGGATGGTTTTAGCTCCTTTGTCAAAGATCAAGTGACCATAGGAGTGTGGATTCATTTCTGGGTCTTCAATTCTGTTCCATTGATCTACATGTCTGTTACTGTACCAATACCATGCAGTTTTTAACACTATTGCTCTGTAGTACAGCTTGAGGTCCGGGATACTGATTCCCCCAGAGGTTCTTTTACTCTTGAGAATAGTTTTAGCTATTCTGGTCTTTTGGATTTTTTTTCTGGATGATTTTAGATGGAAATGATATAATTTTCCTCTATAATCAATAGATGTCATCAATATGCTTTTGCTTTCAGTTATATAAAATATATTTTTATTTTTGGTTACTTGGAATTAGTATCATACAGTGTTACTAGCAAGAAGACTTTTTTCTTTTTTAATATGACCAAACTCTTCAAAGAATAGGCAAATAGTCTAGAAGATACACTTCTGGGTTCTGTAAAAGGGACAGCTCCTCTATTTCTTTTACATTAAGTTCCCTGCCTGGCAGTTTTTGTTTCCTCTCTGTCTCTGTCTCTCAATCTGTGTCTCTGTGCCTCTCTCTGCCTTTGTCTCTCTGTTTTTGTGTGTGTATATCTGTGTGTGTGTGTGTGTGTGTGTGTGTGTGTACTTACTCATTCTCTGTCTCTCCATGCTTATTTGGAATGTTTTCAAATATTACAGATATTTACATATAAGTGTCTGGAATATTTTATTTTTTTCCAGAGGGAATTTCTCCCATTTCTTTTTTAAAAAGAAGTTTTAAATCCATAATGAATTAGTGTCGGTATAATTCATTTTCTTCCTTTTAAAATACATTCTCATTAAACAATGAGTGGTTATGTTCTCAGCAATGATGGGAAAGTACCCTTCAGTGCTGAAGCGCCTGGCTCTCAGACGGGGGCTCAAGAACCCGTTGACAGCAATAGCAGGAGCTTGGGACTCACAGTTGACAACACGGAGAGTTTTTGAGTGTACCATTTTGTGAGCAGTCATAAAAGAAAACATTGAAGAAAAGAGGGTTCATGGGAAATGGGCGTGATTCTTCTCTTTTTCATTTAAAGACTTGTTTGAAATCATCCCGGTAGGTAATGATCCTCTCGATGGTTTCAATTTGCTTTCGTTCAAATGAATAATCTCACTGGAAAGTGGAGTCTGATGGGCAATATGATAGCGTCTATTCCATGTTATGAAGTATTTCTATAGCCTTTGAGGTCATCTTTCAGGAACATATTCATGGTGGAGAATTTAATGATCATCAAAGTTCAGTTCTCCAAGGACCATTTTCATAATTTCTCTAATATCTCTCTTAAGTTTATTTAATACTTTAAAAAAATCTTAAAGAGATATCTCATTTTAACCTTGATTTTCATAGGAAAAAATGCATGTATTTGTAGATTTGGGACTTTTTGGCTACATTATTCATAATGTATATTCAGTTAAGTGGCTACCCAAGTATATCTGCATGCCTATTTCAGTTGACCTGACACCTATGGTCTTGTTGTTGTTCTTGAAAAGTACTTCTTGTTTCTTTCTTCATCATATTGGCTATGAGGATGCTGAGTTCTCAGCATGCTAAGTGGATAGCTCAATGCTGGAGAGCCTTGGCTGCCACACTGGAACTGGACTACAAGCCACTACACAACAATGTCTTCTACACCACAGGGAACCCAACAACCACTATGGCTTTGCCTCTCCCAGGGCTCTATTCTTTCAATTAACTTACTTTCTTAGTTATTGTATTGGTAGAATAAAGAAACTTCATTTTCAGAAAATTATCAACAAACACCCCCATATATCTTCAATTGTGAATTCTCCAAAATTATTGTTTTACAGGGTGAATTGCTTTGCATTTTTCAAATCTGATCTATGAAAGTTCACAAACAATACCAAAGACTGGAGACTAACTTTGAGATAGATGGCAAGTAACTTATTCTGAGAGCAAAGGATTCAGTGGGGGCAGTTTTGATTTCTTGATGGATATTGTCAAATCCTTCTTATGGGATGTGCTGGACATCCTTACAAAAGCTGTTCCTGCTGAAGGGTGTTAGTCAATGATTCTCCCCACTCTTTCTAGAGCTTCAGCTCTTAATAATGATGCTCTACTTTCTTCATTCTCTTGTGCCTTAGTTTCGTTAATCAGTTTCAGATACATGTTAAGTACTAACCAGTTGGACCTTCTTCTAAGTGTCATGATAATCTGAAAGAAATGGAAGACATGCTACCAGTGAAATTCAAGGGTTGGTTGAACCTGAACGCAGAGGCATTATGAATAAATATTAGGTTCTTTCTTGTCATAATTAGCTGTTGATATTAACAACTTTCTAGAAATCTCTGAGCTGTTTCCTTATTGGTAACAATGTAGACATAGTACCTATACCATGAGGCCCTTTGTGGGATTCAATAAAATTATTGCAAGGAAATATATTATTACAGCGTCCTTGGAAGTGATTGATTATATTTGTTAATGAGGTAAAAAAAGAACTATATACTCATCAAGAAATAATGGAAAACAAGATTGTCTTCATCCTTCTCTTCCATTAGATGAACTTATTTCTGCAAATTTATTCCCTATAATCTTGAAATATTTATAAATATTTTCTGGGAATACTACTTTTTCTTAGACACTTACACTTAGTCTTACAAAGCTGGGAGTAGACTAGTGTCCTCAGTACAACCTTCAGTGTGCAGTCTTTCCAAGGCTGTTACTGCACACATCCATTATTTACCTCCTTATGAGTGAGCAAGGGATGCTATGTGACATAATTCTTATGGGGAGGAAACTCTTAGTGCTCTGGATTCTGGGGGAGTGTGTACATGTAAGTGAACCCTGTGCCAAAATATGCAGAATATTTGACTGTTTATGTGACTTCTGAACTGTAGGGGATACCTTAAGCCATCAGTTACATTTGATAAAGATTGCTTTTCTTTTATATTGTTAAAATGAAATCACATTAAGTAAACAAATTACTAAATTTCATAGTGACAATTCCATGGATGATCATAATGTGATATAGTAAATTCCTCTCTCCCTACTTCCCTTTCTTCCCTCCTCTCTCTTTCTCCCTGGTCGCCTTCCTCTTCCCTAATTATCCTTCTTCTACATTCAAGTCAACCTCCTCCTACCCCTACTCCTCCTATCTTCCCTATTCGTCCTACTCCCCCTACTCCTTCTCCTTCCCATACTCCCTCTCTTCTCCTTCATATCCCTCCTCCCCCTCCTCTTCCTCTTTCTCTTTTTTGATTCTACTTAGGAAAGAAAACATGTGATACTTGTCTTTCAGTGTCTGAATTATTTTGTTTATTATAAAATGATCTCCAGTTCTATCAATTTTCTGAAATTTGAAATTTAATTTTTATATGAGGCTAATATTCAATTGTGTGTGGGAGAGGATGGGTGGACATGGGTGTCTGTATAATTTCCTTTATCCACTCATATGTTAATGGGTACCAGGCTTATTCTATAGCTTGTTTATTGTGAACAGCATTACAATAAATATCAGAGTGCAGGTATCTCTGTTGGATTACTCAGGAATGTTACAGATGGATCATAAGATAGTTCTATTTTAGTTTTTTTTAAAGAACCCCCATATTGATTTCCATAGTGGTTGCAGTAGTTTATATTCCCACCAATACTGTGTTAGTATTCTTGTTTTTCCACCTCCTTGTCAATATTTGCTATTGTTTATCTTCTGACTGGTATGAGGTGGGACCTCACTGTAGTTTTGACTTGCATTTTTATGATTAAAATTATTTAACACTTTTCCTATAGTTATTGGCCATTAGTATATATTTTTTGGAAATCTCTTTTCATATTATTTGTTGATTTACTGATGGAATTGATGTTATTTTCTCATCTTTTGGGTTCTGTGTATAGTCTAGGTAATAATCCTTGGTTATGTGAATAACTAGCTGTACTGGCTGGTTTTGTGTGTCAACTTGACACAGGCTGGAGTTATCACAGAGAAAGGAGCTTCAGTTGGGGAAGTGCTGCCGTGAGATCCAGCTGTGGGCATTTTCTCTGTTGGTGATCAAGGGGGGAGGGTCCATTGTGGGTGGTGCCATCCCTGGGCTGGTTGTCCTGGGTTCTATAAGAAAGCAAGCTGAGCAAGCCAGGGGAAGCAAGCCAGTAAGTAACACCCCTCCATGGCCTCTGCATTAGCTCCTGCTTCCTGCCCTGTGTGAGTTCCAGTCCTGACTTCTTTTGGTGATGAACAGCAATGTGGAAGTGTAAACTGAATAAACCCTTTCCTCCCCAATTTGCTTTTTGGTCATGATGTTTTTTTTGTCCAGGAATAGAAACCCTGACTAAGACAGTAGTGAAAATTTTCTCCCCTTCTGTAGTTGCCTCTTCAGTCTTTTGATGATTGTTTCTTTTGCTGCACAGAAAGAAGCCTTTTAATTTAATGCAATCTCACTCATAAATTTTTGTTTTGTTTTGTTTTGTTTTATTTTGCTTTGTTTTGTTTTGAGCTACTGGATTTCTAGCCATGAAACCATTGTCTATGCCTATATAGTGAAGCATTTTTCCTGTGTGCACTTCCTCACATCATTTAAAAGTTTATCTTAAAGTCTTTAGTCTATTTTGAGTTGAATTTTGTATAGACTTGAGACAGGAAATTTGTTTCACATTTCTACATGTAGATAACCAGTTTTCTTATCATCATTAGTTGAAAACTTGCCTTTCCTTCATTGCGAGTTAGAATTGGGTGATTATAGCTGTGTGATATTTCTGAATCTTCCCTTCTAGTCCATTAGTCAGCACATCTATTTTATAGCAGTGCCATACTGTTTTGTTAACATGTTTTTGTCAACTTTAGCTTATTTTGAAGATGGGTATTGTGATACTTCCAGAATGTTCTTTTTGCTCAGGATTGCTTGGGATCTCCAACCAAAGTCGTTTTTGTTTCCAGATGAGTTTTAGAATTTTCAAAAATAATATTTTGTTGAATGTTATAAGTGTTGTGATAGAGATTGCACTTAATGTACAAACTGATTTTAATAATATGGCTATTTAAAAATATCAATTAATTTTTATTGGAATTTGTCACCCACCTCTCAAATTTCTCTGAACTAAAATTAATTTCATATATGATTAATAAATTGCTGATATACAAGCATATTTCATGTTGTATATGTAATGTTTGTTGGTAGAATGGAAAAGAGGCATATGTATTATTAATACACCAAAGTATTTGTTAATGGTTTAACATAATTCCATTTAGTTGCCAGTTTAAAAGTAAAACAGCTGTGGAGAAAGAGGAACACTCCTCCACTGCTGGTGGAATTGCAAGCTGGTACAACCACTCTGGAAAGCAGTCTGGCGGTTCCTCAGAAAACTGGGCATGACACTCCCGGAGGATCCGGCTATACCACTCCTGGGCATATACCCAGAGGCTTTACCTGCATGCAATAAGGACACATGCTCCACTATGTTCATAGCAGCCTTATTTATAATAGCCAGAAGCTGGAAAGAACCCAGATGTCCCTCAACGGAAGAATGGATTCAGAAGGTGTGGTATATCTACACAATGGAATACTACTCTGCAATTAAAAACAATGAATTCACGAAATTCCTAGGCAAATGGTCAGATCTTGAAAATATCATCCTTAGTGAGGTAACCCAATCACAAAAGAACACACATGGTATGTAGTCACTGATAAGGGGATATTGACCCAGAATCTCGGAATACCCTAGACACAATCCGCATATCAATAGATTTCTAAGAAGATGGAAGGAGAGACCCCTGGTCCTGGAAAGACTGGATGTAGGGGAATGCCAAGACAGAGAAACGAGAGGGGGTTGAATGGAGAAAAGAGGGAGGGAAGGGGGCTTATGGGACTTTCGGGGAGGGAGGAAACGGGAAAGGGGAAATGATTTGGAATGTAAATTAAAAAAAAAGAAGAAGAAAAATAATAAAGACAATGATACAGTAAAAAAAAAAGTAAAACAGCTGACATTGTGAATTTGTTTTCTCTTTCTTCTTCACTTAGTCTCTTAGAAAGCTAAGAGACAAAATATTTCATGCCTACTTATCTGGCTCATGTTGAATATTACTAGTTATATTAAAATAAAAGGTTAAATTCACTTCAACAGTTGAGTGCCTGCACCGCTATTCATCTTTTCCCCCAAAGTAATAATATTCACATTGGTTCATAATCTTCAGCTTACAAACTTTTGGTCAAAGCACTACACCACCATATCAGAGCAGCAGAAGAGTACTGATGAAAACTGTACTCTTGAATAACATCCATAAGTTTACTTATGACAAACCCTAACCTTATTCACTGAATCGGAATTTATTTTTTATCACACTTTGCTCTGTGTAAGTGAATTCTTGGCTGGGACCCAGACATATTTTTGTTGCATTGAGATAGGCCCTGTAAGTGCTAAGCACTGGCAAATTAGATTTGAAATATGTGTCTTTTGGGCTTTGTAACCTCTGATGCCCACGATGCAAGGATCCATTACAACACAGAGGTTCTCTAATTTTTATTGCAGGCCTGAGGGGACAGCAACGTCTGAAAGTTGAAACTAATGAGGTAATTTGGAGTTCTAGAACATTCATTGAAACAATAACAACAGAAACATGTAGTATGAGAGCTTTCAGAACTGATAGTAAATAATGCCTGAATAGTTGATGTATGAAAGTTATGAGTAATATTAGCATTGGTAGTCTTTTTGCTTCCTGACCACTGTGACATGAACAATGCTTTTATCCTGATGCAGTTACAATCTTGTTAACAGAACTTCAGGCACCTGAGCATAAACAGACATCTTTGAAACTGTGAACCAAGTTAATGCTTTTCCTCCTTAACAATAAAACTGAGCTTTTCCAAGTTGTTCTGCCCTGTGAAGTTGGATGCTGTATGTCCATGTTATCATTTTGAGGCAGAAGCCTGGATCAATCTGCAAAATTTCAGAGGTCTCTGCCATCCAAAGAATGGTGGGTTCATTTAGAGGTGATCCTGATGTTGGGGACTTTTGGTTATCTCTTATCAACATAACAACTATTCTAGGACAAATATCCCTTAAAGTCATGGACCAATTACTCTGACTTCAGAGTGGAGCTTAATCTCCCAATTCTGTGTAGGTCTCTGTTGCTCAGATTTCCTTTCTACCTCGTTCTTCTCCTAGGAAAGCTGATTTCAATGATGGACAGAAGCTAGAAGTCTGGAGTAATCTTGATTGATAGCTTTTCTAATCAGAATGTTCACTTTCGGTGACACAAGATGTCAATAATTGCATTAAAATAAGCAACTGTGGTTTGCATGTCTACCTTTGAATAAGTGAGTACGGAGATTTGGCTATGGAGCCTAGACTGGTCGGCTTCTCTTGCTAGAGGGATCAGATCATTTATGTCTCTCTCGCATGGAATGCATTTGTGAGGCTGATGTAACAGTTGAACGGCATGCTTTTCTTTCTTATAATTAAAATGAATTTTAACAACTCATTTAACTGTCAGAAGTATTCCAGGTTGGATAATTTATATGTGAACTGTACAGGGCTCACACATATATAAGGGGAGAGGTTCATGAGTCCCTTCCTCTCTAGAAGAGAAGTTATTGGCATTTACTGGTGTTGGGAGAGGGGGGAGTTACTTTCTTCAATGGTGTAGCTGCTGGCAACATATTCATGCACAATTAAATAACCCACTACCTGTGCTTAGACAAGGAGTTGTGATTGTACTCAGTGAGACACAGAAAACTAAATCAAATAATGAAAGACATGAGTGAAGAAGGGGGACTTGTTCAGAAGCAGGACTTTAGGAATAGCAGGAAGGTGTGGGTGGTGAGAATATCCAAAATACATCCTATACATGTATAAAATTGCCAAAGAATAGCAACAAATATCTCCTTTTAAGCAACCAGCTTAAGTTCTTAGCTTAAGGAAAAAAAATCTCATGTGAGATTTCTAAGATCCTCTGTGAAGTGTTTTACCTCTGCATCGTCATTGCTGATCTCACAGTGTCTACTTAACTGATAATAATCTGAACTACATAATTTAAGCTAATAAACTATATGTATATGTAAAACATGATAAAAGGAGAGTTCTGTGATCCCGGGATCCACTTGGGGTCTTGGAAGATACTCAGCAAGATAGACTAGGATGAATGTACAAAAGACGGGTAGATTTCTTAGCCTGCAGTAACAAGTGAAAGCGAAAGTTGAGGAAAGTGGAAAAGGTTGAGAAAGGGACACTAGGGAGAGAAGCCACGCAAGAGAGAGAGTCTGGTTACAGTTGTCGGCCATTCTTTAAAAGACTGAGAAAATACTTCAAGGACAGAGGGAATAGGCAACATTTATTGATACTTGGTACTTGCTTTATGCCAGCTATTCTTTTTTTTGTCCCTTCCTTTAACAAAATAAGTTTTATTAAATTTGTTTGTTAAAAATTTCATTATTGTATAATATGCATTCTGGTTACTCCTGCCCCTTGTGGTGATTTGAACTAGAAATGTCCTTCCTAGGCTCATATATCCAAATGCCCGGTCTTCTGTTAGTGGCACTGTTTGGGAAGGTCTTGAAATCTTTAAGAGGTGGAGGAAGTACACCATTGGGGCAGACTTTGAGGTGCTATAGCCTTATCCATTTCCTCTTCCTTCTCTCCACTTCCAGTGTGTGGATGGAAATATGATCATCTTCCTGCTTCATGTCTTCATGGCATGGCTTTCCTGCCTTGATGACCTATAACTCAGACTGTGAACCAAGCAAGCTCCTTTCACTTAAGTTGCTTTGGTCATGGCATTTTATTACAGTGCCTGAACTATAACTAATACAGCCTTCCCTCACCAAATACCCCTGCAGTTAAGGATTCCTGCTTCCTTTTTGATAGGTCACCTCCCCCCATTCACATCTTTTTGTTTCTTTTGTGACTTGCTGAATTTAACCAGTACCATCAGTGTCACAATGAGGTTGGGGCTCTCCTGTGGAGCCTGGTGGGTTCATTAGTGGTTGGTTATAAACTGAAGAAAATGCCTCCCCTTCCTCCAGTAACCATCAGATAGCATCTCTTGAGCCCCATTTCACAGTGGATTGATGATAGGCCCAGTCTTCTGCAGGCCTACTGAAGTCAGCCACAGCTGTGGTGAGATCACGAGTGTCCTGGCTGTCTGACTGTGTTGTGCAAAAAACAGCATTTTTACAGCATTTTTATAGCCTTGCCCACTTTTTTCTAGCATTACCATCTTTCTGGGTTCCTTCTATGATATTCTCTGACTGGTAGAGGGAGAGGTATAAATGTCTTATTTAGGGCTGACCTGTCATTTGTTACTTATTCCTACTCCTGTGAACAGCCATGTATCTGTGTGGATTTAAACGCCACTCTCAGCGCTCATCAGGGAAGCATTTCTTTGCAATGAGTGGAGGTGAACGTGGATGACTGCACTCTCTGCCTGTGGTTCAGGAAGCTCCGCAGGTGCAGCTTCATCATCTAGGCTGGAGAAGGCTTTCGGTTGATGCAACTGCCTTCGACTCATCCATATTCCCCTATGTAAATCCTTATCAATATTCCTATAAGGAACCCCAATGAACTCTCTGGTTTACTGAGCTAGGCTTGGGTGGATTTTCTTCCTTCCTTCCTTCCTTCCTTCCTTCCTTCCTTCCTTCCTTCCTTTCTTTCTTTCTTTCTTTCTTTCTTTCTTTCTTTCTTTCTTTCTTTCTTTCTTTCTTTCTTTTAAATATATTCTGAGTTCCCTGTCCTCAGTGAACGGATTGTTCACATCTCTTCAGAAAAAAGTCACATAATACTCCGTTCTTAAATTTTTGTCTACACTGCCTCTCCTGGGTTAGGCTATTTCATTTTCTATAAATACTCTGCACTGTGGATAAAAGTAAGTTAGGCAGGATATTGCTTTCTACTGCTGGAAAGAAGACACAACAGACTGGAATGTGGGTGGGAAGGAGGAACTGAAGACTGGATATTGTTGAGATGCTCAGTGAGCCCTATGCTATGGCTTGAACAGGAACAACAAATTCTAATACAAAGTTAAACCCTTTTACTACATATCAACCCTAGGCTGGCCAAGCCTTCCCTCTTCAACTTCCAAATCAGGCATTATTGGCTAAGGATACAATTACCAGAACAAAGGAGGACACCCCAACCCTTCATTCTCCCCTACTCTGTGTGTGTGTGTATGTGTGTGTGTGTGTGTGTGTGTGTGTGTGTGTGTGTGTGTGTGTGTGTGTGCCAGATGACAGCAGAAGAGGATGTCAGAAGTTGAAGTTACTGGTGGTTGCTGCCCAGTTGTGGGTACCAGGAACTGGACTCTGGTTCAGTGCAAGAGCAGGACACTTTCCTAACTACTAAGCCACCTTTTCATCCCAACGTCTTTATTTTTAAGACTATGCTAGTCATAAAATGTACATTTTCATGAGATGTATTGGATGCTTTTCAGTTTAGTTTCATGTAATATCTCTTCTCTAAAGAAACAACATTAGGTGTTCAGTTACTGTTGTTACCACAAAGTCCCCAAGACAAGGTACCTTATAAAGAAAAAGGGTTAATGTTAACTCATGATTCTGGAAATGAAAGTGTACATATCTATACATAATTCTCTTGCTTGGGAACTCTGAAGCAATACAGGGTATCACATGACTAACACACATCCACATGTTGGATCTTGTGATTTACCCATCTCTTACAAACTTCTAGAATTTAGTCTTGGCAGTACCACTCAAATCTATTCCTAACCACTTTCCTTATTTAGGACCTCTACCCAGAAATACTTGGATTAACTTTCTTTACGGCCTTTTACTCCTTCAGAGTGGTGACTAGGTTTCAATACATGGAGCCATGGGGACACTGAGACCACATCTAATTGACAGCAACACCTGAAATCAAGTTCAGAAGCCATTGGTTTAGGGATAATGTACAGAACTGCTTTTTAAAACAGGAGCACATCAGCAGATAAAAAAATGCCAAACTTTAAAGGCAGAGGAGGACAGGAAGATGCCTGACCTTGACATAACTCATGATTGGGGTCCCACTCAGATGCTAAGGATGCGTGCCAGCACTGTTTTTCCAGTAGCTGTTCAGCCCAGCCTGCTCCTTCCAACCAGGTCTTCCTACTATTCTTCCTCAACCGTGATGAATTCTATGCCTTTAGTATCAGAGCCAGCACAAAGCTGGCTTGGCTTTTGGATTATTAAGGGTGACATGCGGCAAGTGAACTCTAGTTTTTTTTTCATTTTCTAAGACAGGGTCTGACTCTTGTAGGCCAGTCTGGGCTCTACCTGGCCACCCAACTGTCTCAGAGGATCCTAGTGGGAAAAGCCTAGTGGGAAAAAATGATCCTTCATCTCCACCTTCTTCCTGTTGCTGGTTTAGACTATTTGGCCTCATGACTCTGGGGACTACTGAGTGGGTTGACCACCTATCCTGCTCACTCTTCATTATGAGAAACTTGGATCTTGGTGGTGGTGGTGGTGGGTGTGTCTCCTCATTTTTGCATTGCATGTAACCCATCAAATGATTTATTTGTCTGGAATTGGCAAAGGCAATATTTGGTTTTACATTTAAAAGTGACAAAATACCTCTTTCCCCTTTTAAGTGATGTACAATATGGCAAGGCTCTTACACGAAAAAAGTGGTCATGATACTGATAGCCTAAAATGGAAAGGATAACAAAAAAGAATTTTCATTTCCAAAACTCATTTAGACTTTACTAACCATGGAGTTAAACAGGAAACATATCTATAAAAAAGAAACAGAGACTTCAGGGTGATTCCAAAAAGCAGGAGGCTTGAGCAGGTTAGTGCATTTTCGAGACGGAGTAAATGTCATCTCTGTGATGGTGCCCTCCCTTCCCACCCATGTCTTTCTGCACAGCCAGCATCATGCATCATGGAATGCATGAGTGAAACCGGAACCCTGAGGGAATTCTGATACCTCTGTCATTTCTCTTCAAGTATATTTTCAAAATGGCCACTGATAAGCTGTCCTGACGATACACTTGTAAGGTGCCCTTTCTCATGTCTGAAACACAGTCTGGATGAAAGAGGTGGCCTACTTTTTTTGGTACCTTTTATGGTAGCTTAGCAAGTGTGCAGTGTTCTTGTTTGAGTCTATTTTTAATTCCTAGAATATTTTTCTTTTTGTAGTATTTGGGTCATAATTCCACCTAAAATGATGTGTGTCCTCTAATTCTCTCCCCTGGAAACTTTCAGAATTCAAAAATCAAACATTTATTGGGGTAAGCTTAAAACATATCTGTGTTAACATATATTATTTCATTGAGATTTTGAAAATATACACTTTTGTTTCAAAACTTTAGTCCATTTTCCTTCATAATAAGAAAAGTTTAAAGTTAAAAAAATACATTTCTGGTATTAAATAATTTAATTTGTTAATCTAAATAAACAAAATTTAATCTGTTGGCTACTTTAAACTGGCACCCATTGTAATTACTGAGCATTACAGTTTTTAAACAGAACCATATATCTGTTGCTAAATGGACCCATAATACTACCTTAATTGCTTTAGTTCTAAGTTGAAAGTTTCTTGCTCCTATCATAATATTTAATGTCTGTGTCACAATCAAAATTTTGTTGTTGGACATAAATTGTTGAATTTTAAATATTTGGTTTCATATAGCCTTGACCAAATGGAAAGATGCAAATGGCTAGCTGCTATTTTTTTGGGGGGGGGTTTAGAGGTTTCTCACTACTCTTTGCAATGAAGCATTTGATTGGGTTGATAAGTGTTATTTGTTTAATGTATATTCCCGATGTCTGTGTGCCTTCTACATAGCTTAGTGACAATTGATTTCTACCCTTAGGGAAATTAGAATTTTTTTTAACTAGTATTGATGTAAGCCTACTGGGTTAGGTATGCATCAAATAGACATTTCGTTAGTTAGTGATAATACTTATTTTGAAAGGAAATACTTTTCAGATTATAGAGTAGATATACTTTAGACTTTGAAAACTACGGAAGTCATCCCGTTGCTGCATCCCTAAGATGGATCTAGCCATATGGTTCCTGGTTATGTGTCACAGCTGATGCCTTTCCGTCTTGCCATGCTTCTGCTTCCCTGACTGAACTTCCCGGAGACGTCTCTGAGCACTCCCAAGACAGGACGGAGACCGGGAAAGAATTTGTTTAACTTAAAAGATGTATCTGAGTGAGAGTTAACCATACTTTTCTTGTTTTTTTTATATTTTGCTGTGGCTGGTGCTGTACTTTTTCCAATGTACTGGAGCTAAATTTCCAGGAATACTGTTAAACCCCCAAGAGCTATAGTAGCTCATTTTATTGAGGACAGTTCAGTGGACCTGATCCTTAAAACTGCCCAAAAGCAACTTAAGAGAGACCTGACGCGGTAGTCAAGAACACTTGCTCTTCTCACAGAACAGAAGTTCCTAGCATCCACTTAGTAGCTAAATACTGTCTATAACTCCAGTTCCAGAGGCTATCATGCCCCTTTCTGGCCTCCATGACCTCACCCATACATGATACAGACATTCATGCAGGCAAAACACCCACACACGTATAATAAAATAACCAATTCTTCTTTCTTTCTTTCCTTTTTTAAAGTCACTGTCAAATGAATTTCAACTTCACTGGCATGACATGGCTTCATCTTCCTTTAAATTTCCTTTGTTAACCTCCATATCCTCAGCTCCTAAACCAAATATCAATTCGTGCCTTTATTTATAGAATGAAAAAAATTGAGATTTTATTTTCCAGACCACAATCCAGTCATATTGTGTACCCAACAAATGCAATAGTCTTTATTGAACTTCAAATGGGAATGGGATAGCAATTGCTTTCTTTAGTGCCTTTCCAGGGTGCTATATGTGTGTGGCCCTTGAAATTTATATTTTCCAGGTATCAATAGTGTAATAAGTAACCTTCAACATCACTTTGTGATGCTATATGAGCATTATTTATCATAAGATTGATTGATTTGCTTAATCATTGAATGCTAAAGAGGGTTGAAATTACATAGGCCCATGGATGAACCACACAAGAGAGAGACGTGGCAAGCAAACCAGAATGATTATGACAAATTTCCTTCTAGAACTCTGTAACTTGTGGAAATTGTTTCCTAAAACAGTTAAGAAGAAAAGAAAGAACAGGGTGGACATTTCAGAGGCTGTTCAGTGCCATTTTGGGGGTGGACTGAGGGTCTGGGATGGTTCATTCAGAGCTCTGGAAACCTGGGAAGGAAGGAGGGAGGCAGATGAAGCTAGGTTTGTAAACAGAGCCAGGTCTCGGGGAGCCTGCCTCATATGTGGCAAGAAGGAAAAAAAGGTCACACACAGCTTCTTTTCATGCTTCTCATAATTCTAGTCAACTGTACAACAGCCCCAGAAGATTTCCTAAGCACTGGAACATGTGGTCTCTCTCTCTCTCTCTCTCTCTCTCTCTCTCTCTCTCTCTCTCTCTCTCTCTCTCTCACACACACACACACACACACACACACACACACACACACACACACACACACTCCTAGGGCTGAGTTGCTGCTTCCCCCCGAATTAAAGGAGATTGAAGGGTGGGCAGGGTCCAAAGCTGATTATAAGGCAGAAGCTTATACTGAGCAGGCTGTCAAGGGGCTGTGCTCAGCAAACAGCCTTTCTTGTGAAGACAAACAGCCGCTGGCAACCTTTGGGAAATGCTGGGGAGACGTGTGAGAACTCCCAGACAGAACACCCCCTCCCCCCAAAACCAAGAACATTTGGCACTGCTATGGATGAAAACCAGGACTGGACATTGTCCAGGAAAGTGGACACTAAGCATGGAGATTGTTTGGCACTGCATTTTGAAGCGTGACTTATGTTTCTTATGAATAGACAGTGGTTCTGTGAACTAGTGCTGGATGGAATTGCATGAAAATGAGCATGAGGAGAATTAGGACATACAAAAGTCAAATAGGAGGATGGAAGAGCTGTTCACATTCAAATGGTACCAAGTATTTAAGTGAAGGAGAGAAGCATTTGCCTGTAATTCGGTTCAGCATCTTACTGAAGGGAATCTACACTTAGCGTGTGACCATCAGAGAACCAGCTGCCTTTTATATAGTGTGATATGAACAGTCAGTGGTTAGCTTTGGTATAAAAATATTGCAGGGAAAAGTCGAGAAAGTAGTACAGCTTGTTATGCGTGCTGTTTTTAGTAGAATGTGAGATCCCAATCACTCTGCTTTATCCTGCTAAAGACAAACAAACGAAGAAACGAATCATTTCCTCGTCTAGTGTATCCATGCTACATACACTGTTCATTCACACATCACTGCATTCGTGTGTGCACGTGTGTGTGTGTGTGTGTGTGTGTGTGTGTGTGTGTGTGGGTGGGTGGCTGCATCTGTGTTGTTAGTTATTAAGGTTTCAAGCAAGCCATTGGAGGCTCTGAAATGCCTCCTTTGCATACACAGAGACTACTTAACATTTAATTTGGTTTGTATTCTTTCCACTCTGCTTCACAAGTCTCCTACCACATTTCTTTTCTTAATGAGAGCCAACTTATTAATTTAGATAGAAAGCTTAATTTATACTTTTTTCTCCACTCAACCTACTGAAAGAACTTACCAAGCAAGGTGTTTCTCATGAGACATATATGAGTGTAGAACTGGGTTCTCTGGGTGTTTCTACCCATGGCTAGATACATTACTGGCTCTCAATATTACCTGCTGCCCTGGTTTCAAGATTTTTTCTGATTTTTGTGGAGCCATAGGTCTATACTGGAGATTATTTATGAATTTTATTTTCTGTAATTTCCAAGGCAGTAATGGTGTTGCTTTGTAACCTTGAAGACATACTATTTGGCTTTAATGAATTGCTATGGCCACTTTCCATGTGTTTTGTGATCTGGTTTTGGTAGGTGGGGGCATGTATTTAAGTGTAAGGCCATCAAGTGGGCTATTGCCCAACAAAGATCACTTCCAGACCTGAGGTAGAAATGTTTGCACTTATAGATGAACACAAGTGGATTTTCCTGATGTTCCTTGTCCTATACTTTAAGAATCATGAAAGTTGCTTTCTGTTTCCTCTTTCTTACTGTGTATTATCTCTCACCTACTCGCTAAGACTGAGGCTTCTCTATGAACCATACACTGTGCCAGGCATTGGAGTTATTGATGGTAAACTAGGATCCATATAGTGTTCAGCCTCACAGAATGCAAAGGATAGTAGTGAATACTAGTAGTTATATGAATCACATAAAAGGCACTTCCATGTTGCAAAGAATGCTGAAAGAAAATTTCAAAGAGGATAATCCCATTTGGTTTTGCTGTACAAGAACTCTGACACCTAGAAATTAACTAGATAAAGAAATGTTCATGTGGAAGACAGAAAGCTTCCATATACAAAGTTTCTAGACTAGAAGTCTTGGCCAGGATTATTTTATTTTATTTTATTTTAGTTTTAGGACATCAAAATTGAATTGGGCTAGAATCTAAGAATGACTGGAGATGATGCTGTAGATATAGGGAGGGACTAGGTACTGCTTTTTAATTCAAAAATGTCCCCTGCGTGTATGTATTTGAACAAATAATCCCTGGCAGTTGTTGCTATTGTCAGAGTTTGTGGAACCTCTAGGTGGTGGTGCTTCCCTAGAGGAAGTGTATGGCTGAGATGAGAAGAGATTCATAACCCAGCTAGGCTCTGGCCTGAGTTTTCTGTTTCCCATAATGCTGAAATATAGCAAGCATCCTCCCACACACTGACCAGCTCAGGAGCCATATCCACTGTGTGGAGCAACACAGTCCCATCGTTCTTGCCATGAAAACATAAAGCAAGATACATCCTTCTTGTTCTAAGTTGCTCCTGTTATGTACTTGTTGCCTCAATGAGAAAAATGACTAATATACTAGGTGAAATGTGACGTGGTAGGTTATGGTTAGCTTTGAACATTTGCCAGAGCCTCATTATCTATCTCCTGCTGGCTCTGAACGTGCTCTGTAGATAAGACTGGCCTTGAAATCACAGTCACCTGCATGTGCCTTCCAGGACTGTGATTAAAGGCATCATGACTCTGAGCTATTTATCCATCAGTTTTAAGGAGATGAGCTTTGGTTTTAAAAGATAGTTCTTGCTATGAGAAAAATGTATCTAGAAGAAGAAAACAAGCTGAGATAGTGTGAAGAGTAAAAAGTCAGGAAAGAGAAAAGGTTGAGGTGAACTGGGGTCAGGATGGGAAGGAGTGACATGCATGCATTATATATGAGTAAAGAATCATCAGGAGATGCTTAGCAGTGCATTGATTGGAAGCATGGGTCAGGGTACTATTAAAAATTATTAGTTTCCTGCCATATGAATGTTTACAGAATGAAGTATTATCTATGTAGTTTTGTCTATTGTAGTATTGTCTATGTAGAGAAATTTGGTAGATTGGGCTGGGTGATGAGGAACAGAACTTGGTTTTGCATAAGTTTAACTGAAAAAACAATTGCAGAATTGTGAGACTTTTAAACATCAGAGAGGTCTGGAGGTCAGAGTTAAGGTCTGGGATGATATACAAATGTAAACCCGAAGCTAGAAAGGGAAGACATTGTAGTTACAGAGTATGAAAAGGGAAAGGACGATTCAATGCAATCCCCATCAAAATCTCAACTCAATTCTTCATAGAGTTAGAAAGAGCAATTCAAAAATTCATCTGGAATAACAGAAAACCCAGGATAGCTAAAACTATTCTCAACAGTAATAGAACTTCTGGAGGAATCAGTATCCCGGAACTCAAGCTGTACTACAGGGCAATAGTGTTAAAAACTACTTGGTATTGGTACAGTGACAGGCATGTAGATCAATGGAACAGAATTGAAGACCCAGAAATGAATCCACACTCCTATGGTCACTTGATCTTTGACAAAGGAGCTAAAACCATCCAATGAAAAAAAGATAGTCTTTTCAACAAATGGTGCTGGCTCAACTGGAGGTCAACATGCAGAAGAATGCAAATTGACCCATTCTTATCTCCTTGCACTAAGCTCAATTCCAAGTGGATCAAGGACCTCCACATAAAACCAGAGACACTGAAACTAATAGAAAGGAAACTAGGGAAGAACCTTGAACATATGGGCACAGGGGAGAATTTCCTGAAGAGAACACCAATATCTCATGCTCTAAGATCAAGAATTGACAAATGGGGCCTCATAAAATTACAAAGTTTCTGTAAGGCAAAGGACACTGTCAAAAGGACAAAGCGGCAACCAACAAACTGGGAAATGATCTTTACCAACCCTATATCTGACAGAGGGCTAGTATCCAATATATGCAAAGAACTCAAGAAGTTAGACTCCAGAGAGGCAAGTAACCCTATTAAAAAATGGGGTACAGTGCTAAAAAAAGAGTTCTCACCTGAAGAATATCTAATGGCTGAGAAGCACCTGAAGAAATGTACAACATCCTTAGTCATTAGGGAAATGCAAATCAAAACAACCCTGAGATTTCACCTCACACCAGTCAGAATGGCTAAGATCAAAAACACAGGAGACAGCAGTTGTTGGCGAGGACGTGGAGAAAGAGGAACACTCCTCCACTGCTGGTGGAATTGCAAGCTGGTACAACCACTCTGGAAAGCAGTCTGGCGGTTCCTCAGAAAACTGGGCATGACACTCCCGGAGGATCCTGTTATACCACTCCTGGGCATATACCCAGAGGCTTCCCCTGCATGCAATAAGGACACATGCTCCACTATGTTCATAGCAACCTTATTTATAATAGCCAGAAGCTGGAAAGAACCCAGATGTCCCTCAACGGAGGAATGGATTCAGAAGATGTGGTATATTTACACAATGAAATACTACTCTGCAATTAAAAACAATGAATTCACGAAATTCCTAGGCAAATGGTCAGAACTGGAAAATATCATCCTTAGTGAGGTAACCCAATCACAAAAGAACACACAAGGTACGCAGCCACTGATAAGAGGATATTAACCCAGAATCTCGGAATACCCAAGACACAATTCACATATCGATAGATTTCCAAGAAGATGGAAGGAGAGACCCCTGGTCCTGGAAAGACTGGATGTAGGGGAATACCAGGACAGAGAAGCAAGAGGGGGTTGAATGGGGAACAGGGGGAGGGAAGGGGGCTTATGGGACTTTCGGGGAGGGAGGAACTGGGAAAGTGGAAATCATTTGGAATGTAAATAAAAAAATATAGAAAAAAAAAAAGAAAAGGGAAAGGATTGTAGCTCAGACCAGATGGTGGAATTACAATGAGAACTCATGAATGATAACACAGAGAAAGGAGATTTGTGAAAATAAGACAGGGAGTGTGCAGAGTAGAGATGACACCAACTCAGATGACAATGGAGATACGACCATGCTTCCTAGCAGAGTGCCAGTTTCCAAAAACATATTGCAACTGTGGGAATGTGTTGGGATGGAGCGTACAGCAGTAAGTTGAAGAGTGAGTGGGAGGTGGCAAAGACGTTTGTCCTTGAACCCTTGGCGAGGATATTGATCCATCCATTTCCCCCTTTGAGTCAGTATTACATGAGACAACTCAGACCTCAAAAAAAAAAATACAACAAATCAGCTGCTTGCTTTGCAATGGCTCATGACCATCTGGCTGAGAGAGAGGAAAAAAAAACAACAACAAACCTTATATTTGCTCTCCTCATGTTGGTTCTTTAAAGAGGTATTGTTTTCTGGGTTTATGAGCATCTATTGATGTCATAGAGTATCCCAAATGATCCCATATCACATTATATAAACACAGAAGACAGCAGTATTGGTACAGAGCCTGGGATAGTAGAAGACTGTCTCAAGACATTGCTAGCCATTGCTAGGATACACCCTGATGTTCCTAAAGCATGTGGGGTAAATGGAATCTTAGTCATCTCCAAACTGGTTTAAGACATCATTATCTTGATCTTTATGTGAGAAGTTCTATCCAAATCTGGGTTCTGCCCGTCAAATCTGCCAAGAAGTCAAGAAAAACATGAACTAACTCCTATAAATTTCCATCGTTTACTGAGTTGGGGATTACATGAACTTCAGTTACAAATGGTGCCTTATCTTGTATGTGATTAGGAAACACTATTACTACTTTGATTTTTTTCTCCTCTTATCACTTAAAATTTAGTTGTATAGTCTTGTATATTACTTGGCCAATCAAACTGTTTTGTCTTAAGAACAGAAGTAGCCTAAGTGTTTTCTAGCCTCTTGTCCTCCTAATGTAAAAGATCTTCCATGTGACAAGTAGTACACAAGAGCATGTGAAATCCATACCTAATGCTCTGCCTTTCTTTGTATCTGGAACGGAGAAAGGAGTCCTGATTCATACACACTGTCTTAAAACAAGAGTGAGTTTTCTTTTGCCTTTAGTTGATGGATTCATCTGATATTAAATTTTAATAATTAAAAGATTTCAGCAAAATCCAGCTGAGGTAAAACTTCAACAGGATACATACACATATTTTGATCAAGCATTAGACTCAACCCTTGTAAAATTTTACAGAAAACAAGGGCCTATGTGATTAAAAGCAGTGGATAAGTTTATCTAATCTGTCAAGTTTTAGGAGGTCTTTGTGTCTTTTGGGAGCTTTGGGGAAATATTACCTATAAGTAATTGCATGGACCATCACATTCTGTCCAGTCACCATCAGTCTTCCTCCATGGGCCCATTGCTGATCATGGATGGGGCTGTTGGTATAAGATAACTTGAAGGCAAGAAGGTATGATATGGTTGTCTATTGAGAGCTTTGGGTTTCATACATCACTGTGCCCCTTCCCCCAACCTTTATTTCCATTTTTGTCTTGTTTGCTTGCTAAGCCTTTCTTCAGATTGTCTGTGACAGGACAAGCTGAGTAGGCCCATTCCAAATGCCTTCTCTTTCAGAGATGTGGCATGAGCCTGGAAATAAACTGGCCCTCTAAAGCTTTTCCTCACTCTGAAGAAAACATTCACAGTTTGAAATTAGGGAAAGACAAACATTATATGTAGAAATGGAACAGAAAAGAGTTCAAGCTAAGAATATGCTACCAAAGGCTTCAGAGAAGCACTGAATCAGGAGGAGAAAAGGCCTGACTGAAAAGGGAGAATCCTTGGAGACAGGTTTTTCCGGGCCCAGGGGTTTTGGTTATTTTTCAGCTTCAGTTACTTCAGAACCTTCATCTCTAAATCTGCACGTTTATTATGAGGGGAGGATTCTAGAGAAGCTTTTATTTTATTTTATTTTATTTTGGTAAGCAAGCTTAATCTCTTCATTTAACTTTTGTCATTTTGCGGTCTAGCTTGGCTACTGTTATAGTCTGAAGAGGAAGCGTACCCTATGACAATGGCACACTTTGTCATCAGCTGGTGGTGGTTCTTTAGGAAGTTAAAGAAATGTTGCGATTTGGGGCCAAGCTGGAGGAAGTAGATCCCATGAAGAAAGGCTCTGAGGGTTCTGCCTGCTTCTCAGGTCCCTTCCATTTCTGTCTATTTTTCCATCTGACACAAACTGAGGAGCCTCCTGCTTTTCATGCTTCTGCTGCCTTAATGCTTTGCTTCACAGTGGACCCAGACGCATGGCACCACGTAACCAGGAATTGAATCCCATGGAACCAGGAACCAAGTAATTCCTTTCTTTGAGTTAGTGTTTCAGTTATTTGATATAATGACAGAAAGAAAGCAATTGTCACAGTCATTGTCTTAGGATTTTACTGCTGTGAAGAGATACCATGACCAAGGCAAGTCTTATAAGGACAACATTTAATTGGGGCTGGCTTACAGGTTCAGAGTTGGTTCAGTCCATTATCATCAAGGTGGGAATATGGCAGCAACCAGGCAGGCATGGTGCAGGAGGAGCTGAGAGTTCTACACACCTTCATCTGAAGGCTGCTAGCAGAATACTGGCTTCTAGGCAGCTAGGATGAAGGTCTTAAAGCCCACACCCACAGGGACACACCTACTCCAACAAGGCCACACCTCCTAATAGTGCCACTCCTTGGGCCAAACATATTTAAACCATGACAGTCATGTTGGTTTTTCTATTGGAAGGTCTTCTATTTTCTATTGGAATGGGTCATATAACAAGAGCCTGTTCATATGCCAGGGTAAGTGTACTACATTGGCAGCACATCTCCTATGCTCTTGAATAGACAGGTATGCTTTATTCTTAGTTTAAAGACCTTAAAGACAGAAGAAGATGAAACAAGTATCAGTTCCAAATTCTGAAATATATTTTAAACTAAAATTATTTTTGTTTTAAAACTATAGTTTCATTGTTGTGAGTGATGGGTGTCACTCTGATTTGTTTTTTTATTGAGAAAATATTGATGGATGACAAAAGTGTGGTATTTTCTTATAATATAATGTTTTGAGGAAGCCTTGTGAAATTATGACCTAAGAACATAGAGAAGGAATTTGAAGCTATACAGTGTGGTAATAGACCTGTCTCGGTGGAAGACAAAAACCTTGGAAGGGTAAGATAGAACTTGTAAGCTAAAAACTGGTTGAGATGCATTTTGTTAAAACATCTATTGTTGTGGAGAATCGAGGAGGGAAAAACACAGTGGTTATGGTACACACCTGTCATCCCAACACTTGGGAGTCTGAGGCAGGAGAGTCATGAGTTTGAGGCAAACCTACACAATGTTTGAGGCCAGACTGAAATACATAGCAAAGTATTATTTCAAAATAACCAACCAAGTAAGTAGACTGAAAAGTCAACCTTCCCAGTTTCCCATAAGCTGATTTCTGTTTGTTCTGCAATGCACTTATACTCAATGTCCCTATGCCTTTGTTTTGTGGGGTGCTGGAGAGTGAATCAGGGTGCTCATACATGCCGAGCACAAATTCTATGGCTGTACCATACCCCCTTCCCATGCCATGAATTTCCATTCACTATTTAAGAAGTGATGGAACAAAAGAAATCTTCAAACAAACCAAAACCAAAATAATGTTTTATGTTAAGTGGAGGAAAGAATAGAGAAACCACCAGGAAACAAAAATGTTTTCCATAAACACCAAATTCTGGGATGTTTTGTACTGCTTAAAATATAATATACTTTTTGAAATTTCTTAGACTTCAGATAAATATTTTTATATTACATACATAGAATATTGATATTAGCTTCTTGTCTCAAACAATCCCATTCCTATATGACAGTCTGCTTCTTTACATCACATCCAGGATGAGAGCACAGGACAACATGGTCTTCCTGAGTATGAGGACTCTAACATGTTAGGTTGACTTCAGTGTTCATACAGCAAGTCCATTCTCTCTTTAAACTGCTAAATTCCTCCAACATTTTAATGACTCCAAATCTCATGTAATAAAGTTCTGGACAGAATATTTCATAAAAAATTATATTTGCTTTAAAAGTGATTATTTAGAGTAGCATGCATTTGTGTATTTATTTGTGTATTTGTGTATTTGTGTGTGTGTGTGTGTGTGTGTGTGTGTGTGTGAGAGAGAGAGAGAGAGAGAGAGAGAGAGAGAGGCTATAGCTTAATGCTCAACATTGGGTATCTTTCTCAATCATTCCTTACCTTAGTCTCTGAAACAAGAACTCTCACTGAACATGGAGTCTATCAGTTTGACTGTGCTGGCTGGCTAATGTCCTTCCTCCCAGAACACCCCCACCACCAGTACCAGTTGTGTAGATGTGTGCCATTGTGCCCAACTTTTACACGGGTATTGGAAACTCCAGCTCAGGTCCTTGTTTTTGTGCAGAAAACATTTTATAGATAGAGCTATTTCTGTGGAACCACAACTTAAGAAATGTCATGTGTTTATGTGTTATGTTTGCTTGTATGCATGTGTGTGTTGGGGAATGAGTGTGCACATGAAGGTGGAAGCCAAAAGCCTACATAGTCTGTTAGTGTAGTTGGAAGCCAGAGGTTGGCAGTGACTTCCCCAGCACATCTCTGTCTTAGGGTTTTACTGCTGTGAACAGACACCATGACCAAGGCATCTCCTATAAGGACAACATTTAGTTGGGACTGGCTTACAGGTTCAGAGGTTCAGTCCATTATCATCAAGGCAGGAACACGGCAGCATCCAGGCAGGCATGGTGCAAGAGGAGCTGAGAGTTCTGCATCCTCATCTGAAGGCTGCTAGGAGAATACTGACTTCCAAGTAGCTAGGATGAGGGTTTTAAAGCCCACACCCACAGTGACACACCTATTCCAACAGGGCCACACCTTCTAAAAGTGCCACTCTCTGGACCAAGCATATACAAACTATCACAATCTCCACTTTGTTTTTTGAGACAAGATCTCTCACTGAAACTGAAGCTCACTTACTGGCTGGAGAGACAGTTCCAGGGAGTTGCCTGTCTTTGCTTGCAAAGTGCTGGGGTTATAGATGTGCATCTCTATGCCCATTTTTTATGTGGTACTAAGTTTGAAAGTGAATCTTTATGTGGTAAGCTCATTACTGACAACCATCCCCCCAGCTCTGATTTCAGTCATTTTTGAAAGCTGTTTTGGGGTGGATCAGTGTGTTCTCCCACCAGCATAAAGCATTGTGGACCCTGTTCAATCTCTTTAAAAGACTTTTGGTTTTGCAGTGTTTCTAGGCCTAGGTCACCTGGGCTATCATCAAGAAAGTACTTGAAAGGAGAATATTTAGATAGTGCCTTAGAACTTTCTGGAGGCCTCTAGAAACATTTGAGTATATGCTGCAGAGTGATTTTGTCTTGGTTTTGCTTTTCCTCTGAGAAGTAAATTATGAGTTGCTTAATGAGCCTATCTGTAAACGCAGTGAGGGTGATGTTTTAGACTATTTCCTGGTATTTTTTTCTGAGTTTCTTCAGGAATGGTTGCGCAATACTGACCCTGTGATGCTCAAATGCCTGAGTGAAGGGTGGAGAAAGAGATATGAGATTCCTGTGTGTCCTCCTGAAAGGTACAGGAACCAATTATATCACCTCTGTGGTGTGTCTGAATAAGGCAAGATTAGAAGAGAAAAGAAATGAACCTAGATTCTACAAAACAAAAGCAGTTTCCACATAGCATTTGATATTGCTGCTACTTTTCTGCTTTGTTTTGTTTTATTTTGTTTTCCCAAGGTGGAACTCAGGACAAATGCTCTGTCTGCCACAGAGGTTAATTCTCAACCCTACTTAAATGACAAATAATCCTCTCCCCCCCCCTCTCTCTCTCTCTCTTTCTTTCTCTCTCTTTCTCTCTCTCTCTCTCTCTCTCTCTCTCTCTCTCTCTCTCTCTCTCTCTCTCTCTCTCTCTCTCTCTGTGTGTGTGTGTGTGTGTGTGTGTGTGTATGTGTGCTCATGGTCCATAAGTGGAGAGCAGAGGACAACTTTTGGGATGGGTTTTCACTTTCCACCCTTGTTGAGACAGAGGCTCTCTTGTTCCTGTTCATGTACTATGTGCTCCAGGTTAGCTGACCCACTAACTCCTGTCTCTGCCTCTCATCTCTCCATAGGAGTGTTGGGATTGGTAGTGTGTGCCACCACATCACCTTTTTATGTGGGTCCTGGGGACTGAACTCAGGCCCTTGTCTGGCTTGCATGCCAATAGCTTTTATTCTCTGAAAAATATTCCTGTGTTACTTCTCACTGCTTCTTATAAAACTTTGAAAATTATGTTTATACTATCTCATGATGATGATGATGACGACGATGGTGGTGGTGGTGGTAATGTTTCCCATCACATGAAGAATGCAGATGTTCAAGGAAGACTCAAACTAGTCAAGGTGGTTTATAGTCTGCTTTGGAAAAAAAGACCCTTCCAGTTGTTAGTAAACTGCAGTGGGTCTGTCAGCAAAAGCCTGTCATCCCAGTTTATGGGGGAAGCTGAGTCAGGAAGATCATCTGTTGAAGACCTGCTTGGACTACAGAGTGAGTTCCAGGCCACCATGGGTAACTTGGTGAGAACCAGTCTGAAGATGACAAGAGAGAGAAAGCTGGAGATATCATTCAATGGCAGACACTTGCTTACTGTGCACAAGGAAATGGGTTTAAACCTTAGTGCTGAAAAAGTACAGTTCTCAGACCCCCCACTTAAAGTATGGCTTTAGTAAGCATATATAAAATGAAAAATCACATAGGTCCAAACCTATGGGTGTGGTCAATTGGTTAGATTGACACTTCTTTGCCTAACAGTGACCTGTTCATGTCACCAGTCTTCACAGTAGAAGAGAAAACAAAGCTCACTGTGTGGAGTCAGACCCAGAATATATTCTGAGTGTCTTCTTTCTTAGACCCTGTTCCAGCACTGGGCAAACAGTCATAAGCAGAACCCCCGAACCTCTCTCAGGAAGCTTACTTTGCAACAGCGGAGAGTGAGCCTTGGAAAATTGATCAGCTAATGTGATATTCAGATAAAGGTTAGGAACGAGAGACAAGAAACGCAGAGTGTGTGGAAGTAGGGCAGCTTTAACCACAGAAGTCAAGGAAGGCCGCTCTCTTGGAGATGGCATTCGTGAAGCTATGGCAGTTCTGAACAGGAGCGTGTTCCGCACAGACTTGAGAAGCAAGGCTAGAGAGCAGCAGTAAGCCAGGAGCGCTGGGCATGGGAGGATCTCGGTGTGTCCCAAGGCCAAGGCCAGAGGCACTGCAGCATAGAGAAAGAAGATCCAGGAAAGAGGTCACGCAGCAGACACAGGCTGGATGTGAAAGCCCTTAGGAAAAGCCTCCATGGCTGGCTGCAATGGGAAACAGCTGGCAGGCCTTAAGCAAACGGAATATCTTGATCGGATTAATGCTTTAGAAGATTACTGTTGCAGGGGCAGGAACAGAGGCAGGAGGGCGGCTGGGATGCTGGGAAGCAATGACCACTTGGGCTGGGCTTGTGGGAGCACCAGTATCCATCTTTCTGGCAAAGGTAAGGAAAGGGAAAAAAAATCATGAACTACTTCCTAGCTGTTTGTAGGCAGGAGTGACTTTGTGGATCGAATGGGTGACTGGGATGATGAAGGAAGGGCTGACTTGGCCAGTTTGATCTGGTCTATTGCCTGAAGACGTGTATGCAGGAGAGAGACACGAGTCGTCTCGCTTTCCCATGTTAAATGCAAGATGCCACGTCATAATTGTAGTTACGATTTCTGGGTAATAGGCGTGTGTTACATGGCACTCTAAGCTCCTTTAAGTCCAGTAACTGATGTATGCCTCTCAGGTTTAGCCAGTCTACCATTATAGTCGTTAATAATGGAGTTACTGACAAAATCTGAATCACTTTCCAGAACATCTAGACCAGAGAAAGCAGGGTGGCTTCTGTATGACATGCAAGGGAAGGTGAGTCTGACTGAACTGGGGTCAGATGGTTCAAGCTGCAGGTCCACGTGCATCCCATAAACACCAGTCTGCAAGGTGTCCTGAGGACTGTGGGACAGGAGGAAGTCTTCCTAAGGCTGAATAGACAGGGAAGAAAAGATGACTGGAGATGGTATCTTGGGGCCTTTAGCAATTTGGAAGTCTCTTGACACAGGAACAGTAAAGGGGCATGATTAAGTCGTTGGGGGATTAAAAATCTGTTTCATTCGTTGGCATTGAAATTGTATTTTTTTAATTTTCATTTTATATCCATATTTTCTATCTCTACTTTTTTCAAAAGGGAATCCCACTCAGAGGGTGGGATGTGGAAACCAGAGACAGGTCGAGCAACATTTTTATAAATGGACAACTAACTACTCATATTGGTGAAGGAAATAACATGAAGTCACAGTCTTCTCCAGATCAGTTTGCACTGATTCTCCACAAATGCGACTGTCTAACAGAGGGTGCACGACAGTTAAGGAAAGGTTGCCCAAACCTGCATTCAAATTTCTCAAGTCCGTGTGAAACTAACACCAATCTCCCTTTGTGATTAATTTGCCTTTTGCTAAACTTCCAGAAGGTCTCAACAAGTGGAAGACGGTATGTATTCTGCCTTGAAGAAAATACCTACAACAAAATGCCGAATCTGATGTACTTTTTCCTAGAACCTCAGGAGTGTGTTTGCCCCATACACAGTCTACTATAAGTTCACGATAACATTAAGAGAAAAAATTTGACCCGCTATTGACATTTACACACCCTAGGATGTGTTATTGTGACTTCACTAACTTCAAAACAACTTGACTTTGACCAAGAATGTATTTTTGTAAACAATTGTTTTTTTTTGCAAATCATAAAAGTTATTTTATAATTTCATTTTGTCTTAGTCAGGGTTTCTATTACTGCACAAACATCATGACCAAGAAACAAGTTGGGGAGGAAAGGGTTTATGCAGCTTACCCTTCACATTGCTGTTCATCACCAAAGGAGGTCAGGGCAGGAACTTACACAGGGCAGGAACCTGGAGGCAGGAGCTGATGCAGAGGCCATGAAGGGGTGCTGCTTACTGGCTTGCTTCCCCTGGCTTGCTCAGCTTGCTTTCTCAGAGACCCCAGTACTACCAGGCCAGGGATGGCACCACCCACAATGGGCTGGGCCCTCCCATTCTGATCACTTAAAGCTGGATCTCATGGAAGCATTTCCTCAACTGAAGCTACTTTCTCTGTGGTAACTCCAGCTTGTGACACATAAACCCAGCCAGTACACATTTATTAAAGTAACTTTAAAATGCTTATTTTTTATTTTATGTATATGGATGTTTTGCTTACATGTATATCTGTTCTCTCCCTCTGTTCTCTCCCTCTCCCTCTCCCTCTCCCTCCCTCTCTCTCTCTCTCTCTCTGTCTCTCTGTCTCTCTGTCTCTCTCTCTCTCTCTCTCTCTCTCTCTGTCTGTCTGTCTCTCTCTCTCTCTCCCCCTCTCTCTGTGTGGGTGTGGGTGTGAGTATGTGTGCATGCGCGTGCCTGCTGCCTGTGGAGGCCAGAAGAGAAAAATTGAGTTGGAGATGGTTGTTAGTCACTTTGTAGGTGCTAGAATTTGAATTCAGGTCTCCCGGAAGAACAGCTACTCTTTACAAATGAGCCACCTCTCCAGTCTGAAAGTAACTCTTGTTGAGTTGCTTTTTAAGTTTAACTGGGGGAACAAAATATATAATCAGAATCTTCTGAAAAAAAAAACCTGAAGGTAGTCCATATATACAATATGAAAATCTAAGAGCAGAACTCTGCAGATGGCTCAGTGGGTAAAGTGCCTGCCCTGAAAGTATGAAGACCCAAGTTCAGACCCCCATCAGCACGAAGAAGCCAGGAGCAGCAATACTGTAGCTATAATCACCGTGTTGGAGGTGGAGATAGGAAGATCCTTAGAATCTTCTGACCAGCTATTCTAGCCACATCGACAAGTTCTAAGTTCAGTGAGAGAACTTGTCTCAAAGATTAAGGAGGTGTGTGACTGAGACAGACATCTGGTGCTGAACTTTGGCCTACACATGCATACATAGGCACCCCCCCACACATACACATGCACACACACACACACACACACACACACACACACACACACACACACACCTGCACCTGTTCACACTTAAATATTCACAATCACATGTACATACTCACACAAAAATAAAAAAGAAAATATAATTCAGTGAATTCTTTACCCTATAGGTCTTTCAGTAGAGATGAAGGACATTAGCATAAATCTATAAAACATATTTCATTATCTGCCAAAGCCAAGTAGATCCTATATCAAACTTTATCCTTGTAATATATCTGCAGTCATAAAATGTTGCTTGTGTATGAGATAGCATGGTTTGTTGACAGTGAAGACAGAGTTACAATGATAGAGATTATTGTTTTATGTTAGAGAGATGTTAGGTAAGAATACATGTTTTATAGCCTTTGCTAACAGACTTGGATATTTTATATTAAGAAAGTAAAAATTCCAAGGAAAGATTTTTTTTTGCACTCTTAATGAAAAATTACAGTTCTCTACGTGAAGAAGACTAACTGCTCATGCTTGATTATTTAACTCTTACCTACCAAGACTGTATAGAGATGAGGCAGTCAAGCAATTCTATTGGCTCACAGAACCACCATGTGTGCCTTAGCAAGAGATTGGGACAATAGGAAGGTTGAGTTGAAGTACTGGCTTCATCACTGCTGACCTACCTGCATTGACATCCATCTTGTCTTCCTTACATGTCAAGTGAGAACAGCAGCGGTTCCTTCAAGGTTGTCATAGTGACTAGTAGAACTAGTCACTAGTGATTGAGGAGGCCAGTGGGATGTCACCCAAAAGCAAACCCACTTTGCCACATAATGCTGACAATATCTCAGAAAAGGAATAAAAAAAAAAAACAAAAAAACAAACCACTGTCAAATTTGTTGGTCAAATATAGTTAGAGAAATAATTGAATGGAGGCTAGTGATTTAGTAAGCCAGCTAGTAAAGACAATGGAAAAAATATAAACAATACCAAACAAAACCAAACCAATCATCTCTGGCCAAAGGCAGATTGGAAACTATCTTCCTTCCCGGATGAAAAATTGAGTAAAGATCTTTTCAGATCTTGCTGAATAATGAAGTCTAGAATTGAATTTAGGATTTATTTTCAAATTAAATTATTATCTGCCTAATTTTCAAGTGATGGAAGATATAATTTATAATGAGATTAATTCATTAATTGTGCTGTAAAATAATTGGTCCAATATTTTCAAAGGTCATGACCCAGAATAAAAACATATCGCAGGGAATCTGTATGCTACAATTGTTTTTATTGCCTAATCATATTAGCATTAGGAATAGTGAACAGATGGAAAAAATAAGGGGACCGTATTCTGAAGTGTCTCCACACTGATCTGTTTTACTGTGTGCCTCACAGAATCTAGGAGAATGAGACAAAATAAAGAAATTTGACTTTTCAAAGTATGGTGTTATAATGCATACATGTGCATGGTACATGCAAATCATCTCTTCAACCAGTTCTGGTAAAAACAAGATTAGAAACTAATAATGTGAGTGATGTACCATATGATTCAGTGCCACTATACAGTATCACTAGAGGAACTTAGTGTCCTATTAAATGGACAGTTTGCACTGCTTCTCTACCTTGGCTCTGACAGACTTCAGACTGAAAGCAAGCTTTGCCCCAACTTGCTTTCTATTGAAATGAGTCACTTAGCCATGGGAATTATAATTGTACCCAATCAGAGTTTGTGGGAGGTGGTGTGGGACAGTTTGCTGGAAATCATTATGGATCATCTAGATTCACAATGGCAGGGTTTTAAAAGTTATTGCAACTGTAAATAATTGTGTTTGAGCTAGTAATTGCCGTCTCTGCTGACATCAGTTCTGAAGTTAAGGGCTGGTGAACTGGGAGCCTACCTGCTGCTTTTGTGAGAACAAAAGAGAATGATACAAATATAAAAGAGATACTATCTATGGCCCAAGCCATAAATTCTCTACTGAATCCATCTGTTAAGGCTCACAAGCACATAGATGATAACTTTTTTACTTTGTAACATCATAAAATTGTACCAGAGACATATTTCTTGCATGATTAAACAGTACCATATCACCATATCCAATTGTGTGTGATCACTCCTGTTCCTTAAGTTGACCTACCAGCGGTAAAGTCATTCCAAAGGTTTAGACTTTCCATACTGTGGCACAGGCAGATTGTACTAACAATAAATTACAGTGATTTTCATGGTGAAAACTACTACATAGCATTTTCAGTCCAACAGAAAGATTGTGTTCAGTAGGATTTCCATAAAAAGAGTGGGCAAGTGCCACTCCAAATGGATACCCCAAATGGATAACATAACCCTTACATCTACAACTTGGGAAAATTGCAGAACAGAATGCTTGAAGATAAATTATGAGAATCAAAGGACAAAGACATCTGCTGAGAAACTGTGTCTTATATATAAGATAGGAGAGTAGAACTCATAAAATATCAACAACACGGTTACCTCAACAAGGCCTTTGCAGTGACACCACCCGTTAACATACTGACATGAATGGGAGACCTCTCAGACATCCCAACCCTAGGTGAAGAGCTACACACAATGAATGCCAAGAAAGGAAGAGACAGTCTTCCCCAGGGATGAAGCCCCCTAAGTGGCTATCCAATACCAAGTGGTCAGCCCTAGGAACATACAAATAAGTGTAACACTAATGGACTCATGGGTTTTTCCTATGCATTTATATATATAACTAAAGAAAAATGAAAATAACAGATAATACATGAAAGTGGAAGGAAGGACCAGTGGCAGAGGAAAGGAAACAGGAGGAGAGGAGAATGAGACACAGTAACATGGATAGAAAATGGGCAGAGTATATTCAATAAATATATGAAAATCACAATGAAACCCATTCTTACAAGCAACAAATGTTAATAAATGGAAAAAAATAATGTGCAGAGGTCACATGTCAACAAATTCTTGTGGGTTTTGTCATCGTCATTGTTGTTGAGATGTTTTCTTTAGCTTCTAAAACATATGGAAACTTCTTACACTCCACAAGACTTAACAGAGTACTTAACTTTTTAAGTTCAGTGAGCAACTTCAAAGTTGCAATGAGCTGAATCAAATATGGAAATGAGAACAGGGAAGGTTCAGTGCAGCTTTGCTTGCCACATGCAGTGAACATGTGTCACGTTTTAACAACGAACAGTACTTAGAGTCAAATGTGAGTCACAGTGACCTATGGGGAGAGTAAAAATGGTCAGCTTGTCTTTAAGAGCTTTCCTGATTTTAAGAGTTCTTGCTACTTGAGCATATGCCAAGAACCCACTGGCTTACAGGATCTGCAGTTGCTTTCTGGTTTGGGAACTGCAACCGGACTTGAAGGTGCCACAACAGTGGAATGTGGTAAGGAATCCTAGAAGAAAGCCAGGGAACTGGGCTGCCATGGTGGGATTCCAGGGGGTAAAGCAGGTGGGTTCATCTTCCTCGTACGCTCTGAGTGGTGCAGGATCCTTTTCAAATATTAGGCAGCTCTGAGAGAGGAGTGTTAGGGAAGAAAAACCCATCCAGGATGGCTGATAGCAAGCTGATTGCATGTGAACTATAAATAAAGGATGGAAAGCCATCCACCAACGTCTCTACTCTTGTGTTAAGGTGAAACCAAGGTACACCATCAGATGAACAGCCATTGAATAGGTATAGGAAACAAATTAAGACACTCACCAGTACTCTATAAGCTATATATTACAGGTTGAGTGTTCCTTATCAAAAATGCTTAGGACCTAATGGTTTAAATTTTTGAATATTAGAAATTATACATACATCTTTAAAAATTGATGTGTATATGCATATATGTGTACATGTATAGACACATCTGTGTATATATAGACACATATCTTTTATTTAAAACTGAAATGAGCCTTTCAGGAGAATATGTTTGTCATATTTCAATTAAATAATTTTCTTTGACACTGCTAATTTCCAGATAAAAAAAATTCAAATCTGGAAAGGTCTATACATAAATACATAATGAGCTAAAAATAAATGAAACTACAGCAATATTTTCCCCCTGGGTAGTAAAATCCATGGCATATAAAAGAATTTACATAGTATATCATGTTTGGCCATTACATCTGTCGGTTGGAAACGTGAAGAATTAGGTTTTGAAGAACAGGGAATTTTGACTCAAGGCAACAACATGCAAGCTCTGCATTTTGCTGGACTTACATCCTGCTGACTTGAACAATTTATGTTCAGTACCAGGATATGGACTCTTGCTTATGTGTCTAGCCTTTCAGCTATGGAGATCGGGCTTTCTAACCCCCTGATTACATGAGGGAGTTCGTTAGGATAGTTCTCACCCTCCCTTTCTTTTTCCCTCTCTGTTTCTGCTCCTTGCTACCTCTCTTCAGCCTATCCTATGGGTTTTGTTTCCCTGGAGAGCACCAATACAACATTTATCAATGACAAGACTAATCATCTGGAATTGCTGGGCTTCAAGGTTGTTTTTAATGTGACCATGGTGACCAAACAATGGCTTTTCCCTCTCACTACTTGAGATTGCTTTGATTTTCAGCTCAATCTCCACCATCTCTAAACATTAGAAAGCACTCATAGTAACCTGCTCAACATCACTGGCATTTCTGCAAAGCAGGCCCGCTTACCTGTGCTCTCTGAAACTACCTGTGCTTGAAAACCACAGAGAGAAGTGACTTTTTTGTTTACAGATCCAGTTAGTGTGAGCAAGCCCGAGTTACCCACATCACCATGCTTCTACCCCTTAATCATGTTGTTTGCAACCAAGGGTGTAGATACAACAAGTAATTATTTTAACCAGACAGCAGTGGCTCCGTGCCTGATATGGGAACATCATGTACAGGACTGCCATTCTGCTTAAGTCCCAGGGTTGTGCAATGTGGTCCCCAGTCAGTTATAACCACGAAATGGAGCAAAGTGCCAACACTGCATGCTTGTGTGTATTTGGTGCCAGAATGTGTTCAAGTTATGAGATGAAGATTTGAGTCGAGTATGTCTTTTGGTGCATATGTATACAATGCTAGGCAACTTAGGTCTGTAACTGTGTTTGGATGTCAGTATATCTGAAAGGCAGATAAAATTGCTTATTCCTATTTTCTGAGGAAAAACATCTAGGTGCAATGAAGATAGGAAGTGACCTTCCAAAAACTCATGCTGTCAGGAAACAAAGAAGTAAGAGTGCTAGTAGCTATTTCCGATTCCTAGCCTTTGATCATTTCTGACACTAAATTGTTCTTCAGTGAAAGTTACAACTTTACTGCCTCTGACTCTTTTCATAGATGTACTGTCCTGATTTTTTCTCAAAGAGGTACTTATTCTAGATTTTTTTCTGAAAAATCCACAGCATGTCTAGGTCAGTATACTATGCAAGTTTGATGCATGTAGAGATCAATAGTTGAAATATTTAGTTACTCCAGTTTCCAGAATGATAACACTAATGGTCCAAGCCATTAAGACATTTGATAATTGTCCCTTTCCTTAGGAAAATGGCAAAAGTTTTCACCATTTTGTGACTTCCTTTGATTTGTTAGTTTCTGAGCTTGTATTTTAACCTATAAAGCATCCATTCAGATACTCTCTGTTCTTTCAGTGAGTGTATAATGAATGCTGGGATTCTGGAACAAATGTGTAAGTACTTTGTGCTTAGGGAGAGATGAATTATCTTTTGGTCTTATCTTTATAGTAGTTCCAAAGTAGAAAAAAAGTTAAAAAAAAAATCAACCCACCAACCAACCAACCAACCAACCAACCACCACCCACCCACTAACCAAACAACCAACCAACCAACCAACCCACTCATCTACCCACCAAACAGCCAACCAACCCACCCACCTACCCACCAACCAACCATACAACACAACAGGAAAACAGCATATAGGGGACAAGTGGTCTTTGGTTTTTGCCTCAAAGCAATGGCAGGCAAAGACTTCTCTACTTGAAGGTGATAGATGAGCCAACCATGCCTCTCTAAAGCTATTACAATAATGACTGACTACAAGATCTTCAATCTCTTACGAAAGTAAATGCAGGTATAAAAATTTAAATACAATTTCTTCTTCATTTCTCAGGCAGAAGAGAAAAGGGTAAGTTTCAGATTGTAATTAGATATCATTTGCATATGGTAAAATAGAAGTATATGATTGGACATATATTTTTAGGTATCTCTATTTCTCAGAAAGAAGAGAAGAGGGTGAGTTTTAGTTTGTAATTAGACAGTTGCATATGGTGAAATAAAAACATATAATTGTACAGATACACTTAACCCATGTACTCATTTTCTTTTAAAAACTTTTAAAAGATTTATTTATTTTTATCTTGTGTATATGGGTGTTTTGCCTACATGTATACCTTTGTGCCATGCTTGTGTAGTACCTAAGGATGGAGAAGAGCATGTCAGATCTCTTGAAACTAGGGTTAGACATGCTTGTTAGCTGCCATGTGGGTGCTGGAAACTGAGCCCAGGTCCTCTGCAACAACAGCTAGTGTTCTTAACCACTGAGCCATCTCTCCAGCCTCCAGTTTAGTCCGCTTCTTCTTAAGTCATTAAGTCAGATAATGGAAAAGAATAATTTTTTCAAGTAGATCTTGAAGGCAAATAATACAATGCCATTCCATAATGGAATGTAGTAAAGGAACCCCCATCATTCATTCTACAGATGAGGGGCGACAGTCAAGGAGGACACTCATGGCCCCTACCCCACATGCTTATCTTGAGGGAAAAGGAAACTTTTAAGGTTGGGGCCCTGGAATGCACTTTTTCTTCTTTAAGAACATCCAGCTGTCACATACCTGAGACATCAGAAGTTGCTAGAACAAAAAGGCATGAGAAGGAGAGTTGACTCAATTTAGCTAGAATGAAAAACAAAGTTAACATGGTAGAGAAAGGACAGGAACACATGGTCATGCAAGGAGCCTCAGAGGTGACTTCAGAAAGACAGCTAGGAAGAAAAGAAGTCAGATGATAGTTGAATTAGGGTTGGAGGGAGAGGCTGGAAGGTCTTTTGGAAAAGATAACTCTATGCATGCTCAAATGAAGATTTGCTGGGTGAGTGGAATTTTTCACATACCTTTGAGTGATGATTTGGGAGGAAAATATATGTTTCAAACCTTTTATGTGAGTGCTTAATGTAATATTCACACTAATACTAGAGAAGCTTGTGAGTTTATCACCCGGATATGTTACACCTTGTCTTTTAAGTTTAATGAACAACAGGAAGGCTCTGAAAGCACAGTAGGAAAAGGGGTTTTATGTGGTTGAAGCTGCAGAAGCGACATCTTGAGTCTCAGGGCCTGGGTTATTCTGACATTACTTCTGGAGAGTATCATGTGTCTATATCTTGGCTCCATTTTGGGTACACATAATTTTCATGTTAAGGAATTTACAAAAGTATTAGGAGAGGTTTTTGAATCATATTGCAGTCTGCTGATTTTGAGCGTAGAACAAATAAGTTCATGATCCGAACATAAGATTTTCTAATTAGTGTTGAGAATGACTTAGAGGCTAGTTTGAGTTTGCAAACAAGTTGTGGTCTAAAAGTTCCCTTTCAAGTATCCTCTTCAGAACCCAGAACTTGTTTTCTTGTAGACAAGTAAGACATGAAGACTGTCGACTCTGTTGTCAAACTCTTGAAACATCATGTACTAGAACTTAAATATTTTCCATGTTCTTTGTAACATGAGTCATGGGTACCCTGAAAATTGCCAGCCTTGTGTGCACAGTCCTTATCATGGAATGGGACTACTGGACTTATCATCCAGGTTGTGACCAGGATATGGCCAGGAGGGAGGTGACAAAGGCCTGGGCTGGTCTTGTCCAGGAAAGCTCTCAGCTCACATCCTCATTTTTAGTTATAGGCTCAATAAATTGTTTCATTTGTCTTCTTTTCTCCATTACAGTAGTCATTTCTAACAATATTCTATCTCCTCTTGGGTTCAGAGCAAGAGAAAACATGGAAAATCCAAATATACTTCTTTTGGTAGTTTAGGAAAAAAATCTCAAGTTCATACCAAAGAAAGGCTGAAAACCGTGTTTCAATAATATTCATGAAGAAAACTTTACCTTTGCTTCAAAGGTGAGCCAGACCTAGAGAGCTCTAAGCTATTACTGGTGATGAGCAGGGGCTCTGAGACTCAGCAGATGGTGGAGCCCTGTTGTAGAAAGACCTTACCTCAGCATAGTTTAAATATTGGCAGGATTTGGCATAGTCTTCATACTCTAAGTTTTGTAAGCAGACACGATATTTTGAAGGCTATGAATGCTTCTAATGATATTTCAAAGGATGTTCTGTGTAGTCAAACAACCACTGGAGAAACTTCCGCCAAAGAGCTGGGGTTTCAACTAGATTATTAGTGATTAGTAAACAAGGGAAAGGCCAAGAAATAGAAGTGCAGATGAAA